>JAAMXP010003835.1:11456-22786 GCA_019693395.1 Ettlia oleoabundans | reverse complement strand
CCCCCCCGCCCGCTCTGTGAAGCTCGTAGCCTGCAGCTGCTTTCCAGCATTGAAAAACTGCCACAAAGGTGTATGTGGCCTTCTTAGGTGCAGGAAGAGTGCGTGTGCTAGCGGTGGAGAAGGAAACCCAGCTGCCTGCAGCGCTGAGCGCCCTTAGAGCGAGCCTCCTGAAAAACAGCTATGGCTCCAACTTCGTGGGTGTTGACCTGAGTGGCGGCCCGCCGGCTGGCGCCAGCTACCCCGCCCCGCCACGCGGTGCCTGGGCCCACTTCCGTAGCCCTCATGCAGTTGGCCACTCCTGACGGGGCTGTGCTGGTGCGATTTAGTCGGATAAGGTTCCAGCTGCCGGAAGCGCTCCAGGCCTTGCTCAGGTGAGTGGGTGAGTGGCCCATGGGTAATTTTTCGACGAAAACGCCTGCCCATAGCCTCGTGCGCCTGTTATTTTGGTCCCCTTGAATCTAGTGTCGTGAAACCCACAAAATTTGCAACTGCCGCAACCCAGCTGCTGAAGCCATTCACGCAGATTATCAGCTGTCAGCCACGGCTTACACTCCTGTTGCCTGCGACATTGCCACACTACAGTTCGGTGCCAAAACAGTGTCACCAGCTGCCCACTTACTGATCGCAAATGGAACCCTTGGTGCAAACTGCCACGCAGCGATGTCAGCTTACAGTGTGTGGCATACCGCTGGCATACAAGCGATGAGTCCATGATGATGGGCACCCTTGGGACAGGCTCACACTTGTTCTTTTCTCTGCGGGATCTCCATGCGGTGAGCCACTGCATGTGTGAAAATAGTGCTCACCTAGCAGTTATGGTAACCCGAGTTGTCATGTGGACGGCATGGCGCAAAACCAGTTGGCAGCTACCTTTGCTAAACAAGTTTACCCGTGACATTTGGTGCCCCTCTACCCTTGGGTTTTACTTGGTGGTGTTGGTAAGGGACCCGTTGCCTGCAGCTTGCTGTGATACTCGGATACCCACCCAGCAGAGGCCTGCCATCGCTGTGCAATCGCGTGCTGGGTTTTGAGTTTGGAAAACTTGAAACGGTGCGCTGCACTTTCAAACAAGGCAACCAGCTGAGACTGGCCAGCATAGGCACAGCATACGCTGCTGGCAGCCACTCGCAGCCTTTCCTGCAGTTGGCTGGGAAGCTGATAGGCAGGGGAAAGACGCAAAACGCGGTGCAATTCAGTGGCGATGCACCCCATCCTTAGTCTGTGCATGTGCTACAGGTATCCACCTCCCTCTCACCTGAACAGATTGAATTCGCAGCTCTGGATGCTGTGCTGATTGATCGAATGTACAACAGGCTGATGGATTGGAGTCACGGCAGGATCGTTGCGTGGTGTGCTGTCTGCGGGAGTAGGTTGGGCCAGGTGTGTGTGCGTGCAGGAAGGAAACTGCGACCTACTGCCTGAATAATGCCCATCGGCGCACACCCGTGGCTTGGCACTTTGATGTCTGTCCCCTGGGGTGGCAAGGTGGGTGCCCAACCGCCTGGGCTTAGTGCTGTGCTGCTGTTGCGATGGGGGCCCTTACAATCACATCCAGAAATGGTATTGCAGCACGTCGACGTTGATGGCTAGCAAGTGATAGTGTGCGACATGTTTGGTTGGCTGGTGCAAGATGCAGGTTAGCGGAGCGACAACAAGTGTAAGCAATTCATGAGCAGTGTAGGCTGGTGACAAGCGACCATTAACCTTGAAAAGCGAAATTAAACTTTGAAGCAGAGTGCACAACAAACAGGCGGTCAAAACTGGAGATTGCCAGCACCGCTGCTGGCGCCATCACCCTGCTCCAACCCTGGTGGCATGTAGGCTTCCTGCGGCATGTAGGGAACCAGGCGCATGAGCAGCACGGCTGAACATTAATGTGTCAATGCCACGCCAGGTGTGTAGGGCAGTGTTTGGCTGCAGGAATGCTCCAGTGCAAGGTTACATGGGAGCAAACACACAGTGCCCAGCGCAGTTTGCCTGCTGCATCTCGCCTGCTGCATATGGCTGATCCGATCAGTCGGCCAGGCAACAAGTCATGGATTCAACTCAAGAATTGCCCTCAAATGCACATATTTGCCATGGATAAAACCTAGGTGCATTGCTTTGCCTGCAGGCCCATCATGGCTACCAGCGCTTTAAATTTGCCCCTCATGCCATCCATCATCTCCTGCAGCCGCTCGTCCTGCAGTACAGCATGGGTGTGAGTTGAGGGTTGGCAGATAAAGCTGAGTGGTGTTGGACGTTGTTCAGCCGAAAATGCTGCACCACAGCTTCCGCCTTGCCCAGCTGTACAACTCTCATTAGTTGTAACTGTTCATCGACCATGCTTCACAAAGGTTACATTGAGGAGTCTGATGTTGACATCACGAGGCAGCCTGTCGCAGCCAACGTTGTCACTCCTGGCACTGGCACACCTGTGGGTCGTCCAAGGGGAATGCTCGCACCATGTCCTCCAATGCGGCGATTCCCTTGTCTACCCGTTGGCTGCAAGGTGTGCAGGGTGGGGAAGCGCACAGCGCGACGTGAGAGGCCGGCTGAGTGCTTCTGGCAAGCCGAGCACAGTCGCACCAGCAGCAGCACGCCAAAGCAACTGCATGTAGCTCATAAAGTACACCACAATAAAAGGCACAAACATGCAAGGTGCCTGGCTGGCAGGAAAACGGGTCTGGCTGACATGATAAAAGAGAGGGCTGGAGGGCCGCACCTGAGAAGCTGCGGGTCTTGCGATTGTAGCTGGCGCCACAGCTGGCAGCAGCCGGAGTAATATCCCACCTCATGTCCCAGGTCAAATCCCTTTTGCAGACCCAGAGCCTTGCCTTCTGCACGCCCAATGCGTCGGCCATCCCTGCGGCAGCACGGTGGCAGGGCGTCACTGTTGGCGGCAGGCGGGGGAGACCTTGGAGCATTATTAGCATATCTAGTGAGGTCGTAGCACGAACCTGCAGCCCTCCTCGTAACCTTCGCGGATGTGCTGCTCTTCCAGGTTCACTGCAGAGTCGAAGATGTCGGCCATGCTGCTGGCATGGGTACCGGGGTTTGGCCTACCAGCCTGTCAGGCACACGTTCGGCACTTGCAGAGACACTGAACGTGAAGGTGCGTGCAGGGCACCCAGGAATCCCTAGGCTGCCCCTCCCGAGCCAGCGTGGCAAACATCAGCGCAAAGACTGTCAAGAGTCAGGTTCAGACTACCGATGTTTTCGACAACATCGGTATTCCTCATTGTACCCCCTGCGTGCCGCATTTGGGCCTCACACACGTTCTGGCCGCATTTTGGTGGCGAGCCTGGAAGCACCACTTGCAGCCGCCATTGGTACCAACATCAATGCAAGCGATCAGCCTAGTGATCAGCCCAGCTTTCAGGCCGGCTGGGGCGCTGCGCAGGGAGACTGCCCCCAGACGGCGAGCTATGACGCCTCCGGCAGCGCAGCCCCAAGCGCAAGAGAAAACCTCGGCAGAAGACAAGGCGCCAATCGAGGGGTGAGAGGGGCTTCGGCCCACACCACCCTCCCTGCTCCCTGCCGCCAACTGGCTGCGCCGGCGCCTGCCGCGCACACGCGCCACTGCCAACGTGCTTCTTGCTGCTCCCATTGAATCTGCCTTTCCTGTCACAGCAGCTGCTGTCCCTGTGGGTTGCTCAACGTAACTCCGCTGGCCCGTGCCGCCCGTATGATACCACACAACCCTGCTGTCATGGTGTAAGCCTGCCCATGCCCATGTCGTAAGCTTTCGTCCCGCTCAGCGCTCGGCATTTAGCCCGCCTTGCTCTCCCACAGTGCTGCTTCCGGCTCATTCGCGAGTGCAGGCTGAGCACATCGTACTGCGACGAGTTTGTGTGTACCAGCAGCCCAGCAGTGGAGGCCAGCGTGCGCCAGCTGGCCAAAGATCTGCAGCGTGCCAACGGTCGCTGGGCAGCCATCTATGCCAGCAATGTTGAGTACCGCGATCCGTACCGCAGGTTCAAGGGCCCAGAGGGCTACCAGACCCTGGACTTTGTGTCCACGCAGGTGCAGCAGGCGGCGGTACAAGTGACCAGCATGCGCATGCTGGACAACTGTACCGCAGAGATTAGCTGGCGGCTTACTGGAAAGCTCAGGCTGCTGCCCATTGATGTGGCAGGTGCGTATGATTTGGCTGGCTGTGTGGCAGGGGCTTAGAGGCTGCTCCGTGTCTCTGCATCTGCTTAGAGGGCAGCCTGCCCGTCCCACTTGTGAGCCCCTACCGCTGTCGATACATAACTTTCTAACTGACCATGCAGGCACCAGCGAGATCAGCATGAATCTGCTGACCGGGCGTATCGAGCGGCACACAGAACGCTGGGATCTCAGCGCCTGCTCACCGCCCGCAGCTGCTGCCTGGAACGCATCCCGAGCGCTGTGGGCAGCCAAGAAGGTGGGTGTGTGCTTGGCCTGGCACCCGACCTATTGTGGGAATCGTGTACAGAGGGGCCTGGTATGCTGAATTTAGGAGGCAGCCAAGTCATGCGCATGCTTGCTACTCCGGTAATCACAACCACGCCTATTTGCTTCTGTACAAACAAATGTTTTCATGTAGTTTCTTTGCTCATGAGGTCTCCCTGCCTCCCCATCCTTTGCTCCCCCCAGGCCAGTGCGGATGCTCAGCGTGCCGCCGGCCAGGTGCTTGATTCTCTGACTAGTGTTGATGACGACGACCAGTACAGCCAGCCCAACCCAAACGACCCCGGCCGCTTCTTCCAGCAGGTGACCACCCGCCTGAATCAGCAGGCTCGCGTGAATCAGTCACAGTGCTTGCCAAGTTGCTTCCCGCGGCACTGGTGGTAGCATAGTGGTTGCTGCTGCTGGTGCTGGTATGGGTTGTGCTACGCTTCCTCTTGGCCTGGGCAGCCAACCGCCTTGGTCATCCCTGGGCTGCCCTGCCGCAGAAGGACAGCTTCAAGCAGGACGCTGTGCTGTTTGTGGGCGTACTGCTGCTGTTCTGGGCGCTGACTCAGGCCTGGGCCGACCTGTTCAGTGGCGGCAGCGGCGTGGGCGGCCCATTCTGAAGCAGCGCCTGCAGTGGCATCGGAGCCGCTTGTGAGCCTGTGGCAGTTTGAGCTGGCTGGCATCCTGTCGGCGGTCAGCATCAATCATCAGGCAAGCCACCTCAAGCTCCCTCCGCTTTATAGCAGCAGGGACCGCCAGCCAAATCAAGCTTGTGCGCTTATTGCGCGGCAGTGCTGATTCATCAAGTTGAGGAGATAACACTACCGTATCTGTTTGTTGTTTGTTCCCTTCTGAGCCAAATCTGATCTTGCTTCTTCGCTTGCCGGCGCATGCGTTTTCCCAAGCCCTTGGTGGCAGCTGTGAGTGCTGCCTGGACGAGCATCGCCGGCCTTTGTGACATATGCTGTAAAAAACTTCCGTCCCAATGCGGCTATTGCCATCTATCTGCGTTCGGGCAGCTGCTTTAGAGCTGCCATGACCCTCCGCTTGGGTAATCTTGGCCCTGTTTTCTGCGTCCCAGAGAGTGGAAATAGTCGATGTAAGCTGAATTTTGCTACTGTACACACAACAGAGGTTTTAGGAACACATGCATCACTGGCCATAGTTTGTCTTGCATCCTACTGGTAAAGTGTCAAGCATGGTTGCCCGCACCCTATTGTTTAATCCAATGTTGGCTGAGCTGGTGCCAGCAACCCATCGACATAAGAGACGACGTCTTCGCCCACTCCCCTTGTTCTGATCAGTAGGCAGATGGGTATTTAGCTCGAGGTGAGCCTAGGTTTGACAGAAGGACGGCTCCGAGTTGGTTTGCTGTTTAGGCCACTCGACGCTCGTAGGACAACCGGTTCCAAGCGCAATAGAAATTTTGGCGCGGCGTGATCGGCGATCTTAGTAATTGGTGAGAGCCCCCAAGCAGCAGTGGCCGACCACATGCCGCACAACCGCGTTAAGTTCAGCGGCCACCCCCTCAGTTGAAATAGTGTCTTGTCACGTTACTCAATTACATGGCACGTCCGATTAGCCGTTTACCGCGCAGGCAAAGGTGTCTGGGCCAGTGGCTAGTTGTGGCCCCAGCCGCCATTTCTGCGGAAGCTCCTGGCCGCTCGTTCACTCCTCAACCTCAGAAACGTGCATTTCCTGCTGGTGACTGCTTCTTGCAGGCACCTATCAGCACCACCGTTCCTGTTGACTGGGCGGTGAAGCAGCTATTGTTGCCTCCAGCCGAAGCGTCAACCGCAAAGAGTGCACCTCCGTCCCGCTTCAAATATGGCACGTCATGCCGCCGCCACTCTGGCGCTGGCCCTTCTCGCTCTCCAGGCAATCAGCCTCGCTGCAGCAGACCATGCGCTCCTCACACAGCCAGGATCCTTATGCAGCGGTGGCAGCCAGGCAGAAGAGGGCTGGGAACTAATTCTGCTGCCGCCACCTTTCTTTCCCGGCGGCGACTCAGCGCTGCCCTCCCTGCTCAACGCCACCCTGACCGCCTTTTGGGAGGGCAGCTGGCAGCAGCAGCAGGGAGGCGTTGATGATGATGATGATGCTATGGAAGGTGCCACGGAAGCTGCCTCAGACCGGGTACCGTGCAGCCAGCAGGAGGTGGAGGCAGCGCTGGCAGGTTGCTCTCGGGTGAGCTGCTGCGTGCTGATCTGGCGCTGCCACGAAACATAAATTGTGCTCTTTCGCAAGTACATTGTAGCGCGGCGAGTCAAAATGGGAAAAATAGCTTGCACATGTATTGCATAGGCGTACTGCGCCTTGTTGCACCCTGCATGAGCCTGTGCTCGTGTGATGGCACTGCAGCCCTTCGCGCCTGGCTGGCTGGCTGGCTGCATGGCGTATGTTTTCGCAACAGTCAAAACCATTCCACCGAGTCCACCATCTTTAAGCTGCTACAATCTGCAGTCGCCTCTGCCCCTGCCCCCTCCTTCCTGCCAGTGCTAGTTTTTAGGAACACTGGAAACTTTTGTGGCGCAGGCATTAGAAGATGAGCAGGCACTTGAGATGGTGCTGTGGGTTAACCTTTCCTGCCCCGGTGGTGGCCCCCAAGACAGCGTTGCTGCCTCCCTTCGGGCCTACGCCACCCTGCCATTGCCTCTGGATCCAGACAGCTGGGTGCAGGACTTTGCTGATTCACTCGAGGTGGGCACTGCCCGCTCATCTGGCTGGCCGCCTGCTCGGCTGCCTGGCTATCTGGTTCGCGCGCTAAAGTGCATACTGCAGAGGTGCAGTGTAGCTGAGTCTAGTGGACGTGCTGCCGCTGCTTGTAGGTTGAGGCCCTTCCAACCGACATGCCAGATGATGACAACAGTGGTGCCAGCGACAGCGACATCAGCAGCGACAGCGATGACGATGACACCGGCGATAGCAACAGCGACACTGGAAGCGACAGCGACGGAACAAATAGCATTGGCGAGCCGACCGGCAGCGGTGAGGAGGGGCCGGTGGGGCCACGCACCACTGCGCTGCCGCCACCACCTGCATGGGTGCAGGGCCCGGAGTACCGTGGCCCTGGGGAGTGGCAGCAGTACGCCATTAAGCAGCACGCGAGGAACAGGGAGATTGTGGCGGCTGCCAATGCCTCCTCCACCCGCTGGGACTTGGTGCTGTATGGCGACTCAATCACGCGCTACATCATGCGGGAGAAGGATCAGTGGGAGGAGCTGTTCTCGGAGGCAAACGGCTGGGGCCCCAAGCAGCTGCTGGGAGTGAGCGGCAACGAAGTGGCCGACCTGGGATGGCGGCTGGGCATGGGCGGCGAGCTGCCGGCGTTGGATCCTAAGATTGTGGCCGTACTGATGGGCATCAACGACCTATCAGCCAGCAACCCGGTTGACCAGACCGCACAGCGCATGGGGGAGCTGCTGGACTGGATGGCCCTGGCCCTGCCACGCTCCCAGCTTGTGCTGCTGGCACTCATGCCCAACGCCGACAATGACGTGGCGCCCCTCAATGCACGCTATGCTGAGTTGGCGGCGCAGCGTGGCATACCCTTCCTGTCCTGTGCCCAGGAAATCGACCCTTTTGATACCGATTTGCTCTTTGATGGAACCCACCCCACCCCGGCAGCACAGCTGGAGCTGTTGCAGTGCATGGAGCCGGGAGTGAGGCCCCTGCTGGCCACAGCCAGCTGAAATGCTGCTATGGAAAACTCAAAGTAAAGGCTTGGGCTGTCACCCAACCACTCCAAGCATGAAGCCAAAATCCCCTTGTCAGCTGCACACCTACACTTGCATTGGGTTTTGGATTACTCTCCCCGATTGCGCTCCAGCGTGTCCATTCTTGCTGTATCTACGTCCATCCGTGCCGTACACTGATGTCGGCCTGCTCTCAGATTCTTTGCCTTTTTGTTTAAACGACCACCATGGTAAATATTTGATTGCCGGAACATGGCTGACTACAGACCTCAACATGGCAGTGCACACTTACAAAACCACATGTAGTTGTTGTAGCAAACTGACCTACATCACATATGGGGATTCGGGTGCTTCTCAGGGGACGAAAAAATGGAGGAAAAGTTGGGGTGAGAGGCAACACAAAATAGGATCAAACGGGCAGCTGTGAAATCCTGGCAGGAGGAACAAGGACGGGAGCTTACTGCTGCTTGCCGTGCAGCAGCGTGGCTGTAGGTGTGCACCTTGGTGCTGCACAGCCTGGAAGGAAGCCAGCCAGGCAGCCTGTGCTGCTAGGCTGTGCCGCTGTGTTAACGCAACAGCCAGGCCTATGCCGCGCTGCTGTCCAGCGAGATGCATGATGATGACGGCTAACATGAAGCGAGCAATCGCCAGCAAGCTGGTTAGAGATGCAAACCACAGGTGGCAGGCAGCCGGTGGCAGTGCAGGTTTGTAATGCTGACTGCCGTCAGAATGAAACAGAGTCGCCACCACCGCTGTGGTGGGCTGCCTCAGCGTACGGCCACCTGATTTAGCGGCGCATCATCAGGCAGGCTGGCAGACTCAGGCAGGCTGGAAGGGCTGCTGGTGGCACCACTCCCCACGCCCGCCGCCATTGCTGGAAGCTCCAGCTGCCCGCCGCCGCCCGTACCGTCACCCCCGCTAGCGGAACGCCTCGCGCCACGCTTGCTGCCCTCTCCTTGCCCCTCCCGGCCCCGCTCCTTGTCCCTCACAAGGTTGGAGGGTGCGCTGATGACGTATTGCGGCAGCTCGTACTTTCTTCCCCGTTCATCGTAGCAGATGGTCATGTTGGGCGCAGCCACAATGACGCCGGCAGAGTCCAGTATGATGCGGGCGGTGTCCAAGTCAGCGCTACAGGCCGCACGCAGCGCGTCCCATATCACTGCAGCAAAAGGCAGGGAGGCCGGGAACCGACCAAGAGGGGGCAGGGGGCTTGTTGTTGAGACGACCATGACTGTGCAGAGCAAGCAGTTTGATGCAGCTGGGCAGGTAGCTTTACACCAGCAGTGGGGCACGATGGGGTGCAGGTCCAGGTGCAGTGCTGGCTGCAGCGCCTCACCCCTGTCCCCGCCATAGTGTGGCTCCGTGTCCCAAAACTCGTCACGCATGCTCTGCACACGTGGGAGGTGGGGGAAGGAGGGGCTGGGCAACAAACAGGTGGGGCAGGCAGGTGGAGTAGTTGAGCAGGAAGGGAGGAAAGACCAGCCCAACAGGCAGGTGGGCAGCCAGGCGGGAAAGCAGGCAGCAAGAGGAAAGTGGGTGAGTAAGCCATTGTCTTCATACATCTCGCACGGCCCTGTCATCTTACTGCCAACCAACGGCTACCTGCAAGTGCACTCCAGCCAGCTAGCCAGCCACACCAAAAATGGTTGCCCTGCCTAGGCGAAGGATGTTGGTGCCTGCTGCAACTGACACACTTGCAGCTCTGGCTGGGTGGTGCTCTCGAAGTGCCCCACTACTTAGACCCGGTGTGCACGCAACGCTGTCATCGGCTTCACACCCTTCCACCGATCAGCAGCTGTGAGTTGGTGTGCAGCCTCCCCCTTTCCCACTTCCTTCCCACCGATAGCACAACATACCAAGCTACTGCCACTGCACAAGTACCAACTCACCACACCCATGCGCCCATCCACCAACCTGCTTGCAAAGCTACTGTAGGTTCCTCTTGACCACCCCCTCCACACCAACACCCACCCACCTGCAGCTGTGATTCGGTTATGGGTTCCTCCGACCTCCACTTGTGCCGCTTCCAGGACTTGACCCGCGTGGAGCCAAAGGTGGGGTCAGACAGGTTGTCATCCTCTGGCTTGCAGCACACAGCTCCCATGCTGGCTGCTGTGCTGGGATGAGGGGCGCTCTATGGAGGGGGGTGGCCTAGCGCTGTTTGCTGGTGTGTACGGGAGTGAGGCTTTGCAGGTTTGTTTCAATGCTTGATGCTGCTAGATGGAGGCTTTGGTGGGATCAATGGCTGTAGAAAAGGGTATGTCTATGGCTCCGAGCTGCCAGGTGCGGGACGCTGGGTGCTCACTGGCTAATGGGTAGTTGGGGTGTGTGCGGCACAGGCACGGTCGGGGAGGAGCGCCCACCTGCAAGTTGGGCGGCACTTACACCAGCACTCGACCTGCAGAGTTCACGCATGTATGTGAACCGTGTGAGATCCTGCTTGGAGGCCTCTTCCGCAGGGGAAACCGCAGCTGCAGTTGTGGGCTTGGGAGGCGAAGCGCACCTGCGCCTGGCGCGGCCGGGCTGCTTGTACCTCCGATACCGAGCCGATCGCCTTCCTGCTTCGGTGCTTTACCCGTCCGCCGGTATTAACGTTGGTTTGTACCGCCCTCCTATTACCCGCATCCGAGGTGGCGGGGGTGCGGTGACCTGGCAGGCATTCCAGGGGGTGCTTAAACCACCATTATCAGAGCCGGAGAGGTAGATCATGATTGCAAATTCCGAAGGATACGAGACGAGGGGAGCAGGAAAGGCCCATGGCTGCAAGTTACATCGTACAGCGCTTGCAGCAGCTGCCGCACCCTGTGCTCGACTCTCAGGGAGTAGAGCAAGTGGCGAACAACCCTGGCGAGGTGAGTATTTGACGGGGGCAACGAGGCACTCCGCTGCCGTCAGCGTCACCGCTCTGCCCTACCGTGCTTACAGCGACATCCATTGCCCTCATTATTTTTGCCAGCCAGGAGAACCACGTAGCAGGCGTGACAAACAGCTGCTGTTCTTCACTCCTCCAGTCAGCTCTCCACCTTTCTGTGCCCCACACAAAGGATCACCCTGCAGGCTCTTGAGTTTTTGGGGCGGGAGCCGGATGGGCAGGTGTCAGCAAACCTGAAAGCTTGGAAGGAATATTTTGGGGAGCGAGAACAGCGGCTGTACTACTGCAACGACGAGGTCGGAAGCATCCTTGATAGTTGGAAGGGAGGGGGGTTCAGGGGAGGTGTTAAAGCAGGCTCAAGG
>JAAMXP010003835.1:0-11441 GCA_019693395.1 Ettlia oleoabundans | reverse complement strand
ACACACGCAGCCACCACCCCTGCATAATGCCTGCAGATTGGGTACAACTCGTGGGATGCACCCCCATGCTTCAAGTTCAACGAATGGTACCTCGATTCACAGGTGTGACTGTTTATAAACCAGGAGCTGCCTGGTGACTATGTGTATGGCATCTTGAGACATTCTTCAGGACAGCGCTGTGCGTGTGGGTGCGGGTGTGGTGGTTGGGATGGGGGTGAGGTTTGTGGCGGTGTTTGTGGGAGGCTGGGGCCACTCAGCAAAGCGGGAAGCACCTCAGCCTGTTTGTTGCCACAGGACCTCCCTTGCCCGTTCACACACCCATGCACGTGCTGCCACATACACCACCCAACCCCTGTGCCCGCAGCTGTACGGCATCAGCCTGCGCCTTGCGCGAGATATCTACGAGACGCTCGACTCATTCCTCATACGTCACCCCCCAGATACCGTGTTCAAGGCAAGCACGGTTTGCAGGTTGTCTTCGAGGAGTGTGGAGAGACAAGAGGTGCATGCTGGTGTGAGCGCGGGTTGCAAGTTGTTGAGGGATTTGGAAGTTGAATGAGGATTGGAAGTTGGATGAGAAAGCCTTATGGATGGTCTGTGCAAGCCACTGTGGCGGACAAGCGCGGCCTGAGGAGCCAATTGCTGCTGACAGGAAGCTAACACGAGCTACATAGCTGAGCAAACCGTGCACAGTGCACCCGACAACAGCGCAAACCGGGCACCGCGCAGACGACGAATGGCCACCTGCCTCTGTCCCAACAACACGCTGAGAACCTCCTCCCCCTTCCTTCCATTGCCCATTACTCTCAACCCATATCATTACTCCCGTTGTTTATTCCCTTCCACCAGCAGGCGCTGTCCACGTTGGCGCGCCTACTGTGCAACGTGGCAGACTGCGGCAACAAGGTGGAGCGGTACCGTTCAGTCAAAGTGGACAACCCAAAGTTTGCAGAGGCGGTGTGGAACGTGCCAGGCGCTTCGCAGGTCAGCATGTGCTTCAGGTTATCACAGATGTTACTCTGCTTGGTTGCAACAAACTGCCGGAGTTCTGTTATATGTGCTGGGGTTGTACCCTCCCAATCCTCCTGTCTTTCATTCACCCACCCACGAGCCCACTGGACCCACCATCAAGTGGACTCTTTCTGCAGCTTTCACCAAAAGCAGCACAATGAGCCCCCCACCCACTCACCCACCCCACCATACCCCCCACCCCCCCCACCTCACACACCCGTTTCCCTCCAACTCGTTCAGATCCTGTTCCTGGTGGGCTGGCAGCGGCAGGGCCAGCAGCTTAGCATAGCAGCAGACGCACCACTGGGCCCCCTGCAGGCCGCGGCCGCGCGCTTGTGTCGCCTGGCGTATCGGAAGGGGCACAGCGGTGCGGCGATAGCGGTGAAGGCGGACGGCGATGGCGGCAGCGGAGGGCGGCCTGCCTCGCCTTTCTACAACACACCAGGCTTCCGCTACCAGGAACAGGTGGGTTTGCCGAGGAGGGCACCCAGCAGTGACAGAGGTGGGGTGCGATATTGCGCAAACAGGCAGGTTTGAGTCATCCATGTCGGCTAAGCAGTGGACTGCACATCAGGCACCGCACATCAGTTGCTGCACAGATGTAATGTGTTAGCTCATATTGAACCATGTGCACCGATTCTGTACATGTTCTCCCTGAAACTTGGTGTCCGTGTGTGTGTGCGCGCAGATCTGGCACTGCAGCGTGTGCGACCATCCAATAAACGACGGCAGCGAGCGGCTGTGGACGGGCAGGCACGATGCGCCGCATGGCGAGTACAGGCAAGCTGCCTCTGCCGACACTGCTGCTGCTGCTGCTGCTGCTGCTGCTGCTGCTTCCAGTGCTGCTGCTTCTTCTGCTGGCAGTGGCAGGGAAGGGTTGAGGGCAGCCTGTTGTGCGGGGTCAAGCATGTGACGAAGACACAGTGTGGCACTTTAAAGCTGCACTTCTGCAAGGAAAAAGCTGGTGATGAAGACGACTTGCAGTGCGCCTGCCAGGATATGTAGGCCAGTAGTTATGTGTTTTTTGGTCATTTGTGAAAATCAGCCCCAACTTCCTCTCCTGAGCTGTGGCAGTTTGCAAGCCTAGAATGTAGCCTCTCCTGCATCCCCTCTGCTGTAGAGTTGCAGGTACTTGTGCACCACCTGTGAGGACGCGGGCTCGGCATACAACCTGTGCCAGGCCTGCTGGGACCGCTACCAGGCACAGCAGGCACCCAGCCCCAGCAACGGCGGCACAAGCAACGGCGGCGGCGATGCGGGCAGCAGCGGAGGGGCCGGCTCGCCCTTGCACGATGTGCGGCATTCTTTCCAGCACATAGGTCCCCGCATGACTCGCCATAATGACTACTATAGAAACAGGGGCGACAACAGTGAGAGCAGCGATCCTCGCAACCCGTGGGCCCGACCCACCATCGGCGGCGCCTCGCTGCACCGCGCATTGCAGCGGCTGGGCGAGCGCCATGGCATACGGGAGTGGTTGTAAGCTTGGACACTGCAAGCATTGCTCTGGGCCCTGCTTCCCATGACTCAACGCCTTGGTGGTTTTCACAACGACTGGTGTGCTCCACCCTTCATGCCGGGCTCCTTTGAGTAGGCCCCACTCTATGTTAGGCCGCCGGTTTGAAACATAACACAGCTGGAATGCTTCAGTTCACAACCATGACCCTTGGCGATAGCGCCCAAGAAACAGCCGCATGAGGCGCAGCACCGCAGCGGGATGCCGGCTCCAGTCAAGGTCCAGTCTTTGGCCTTCCCAGCACCCATTCCCCAGCTCCCCCAGGCCCCCTTGCTCTCAGCCCCCCTTCCCCTCCCCAACTCCCATCTGCTGCCATGACGTCGACGTCGAAGATTTCGCAGTGGACGCCGCTGTGCCAGTCGAAGCGTGTCTTTGCGGCGCCGCTCAACAGCGAGGAGAGCCGTGTTTTTTGCTTGGTCCGGACTCCCAACGCCGTATCAGCAGCAGAACAAACAACAAAATCACAAGCAACATCACCAGCAACATGGTGGTGCTCAGCACCACCAACAACAGCCTTCTGAGCACCCAGCCGAGAGCCTCCGGCGCGCATTCGTGGCCTGCAACGACCATCGGTGCTGCGCTGAGCGCAGGTGCGATTGGCGGGGGCGCATGTGGCCGACGCCCAGGTCCCACCTTCCCGTGGTTGCACAAACTCATTTTGCAGCACCACAAAGCAAATGGCCCTGCAAGTCCTGATTCTCGTGGCCACCCTGCCTGCAGGCTAATCAGCAGCTGCGTGGTGGAGGCTCGACGGCGGGGTGTGCAGCCCCACAAGGTGCCCGGCTACGTGCGGCGCCGGCTGGGCGGTGGCGTGGTCATCCTGCGTTTCAGGGCCGATGGCAGCCCCGGCTGCTCCGCGCCCTGCACGCTGTGTGCACGCGAACTGCTCAAGTACGATCTCAAGGTGGCTTGCCTGACTGAGAGCGGCGAGGTGTTTTGCGGCCGGCTGTCGGACCCCGGTGCTCCCGCCGCAAAGGTCACGGGTGGGCAGCGGGCCTGGCTGACGTATTGGGCCACCTGCAAACGTCGCAGCTCGGGCGGGGAGCAGGCTGACGCCAGGGGCAGGGGCAGTGGTGACGACGAGCGCTGCGCAGCCAAGGACACCCCTCGGCGCCGCTCCCCAGGCTAGTGAGCCCCTTTGCAACGCTCTTTTTCTGTAGCTTTCATGCCATATGTAGTTCCTTACGTTTGCTAGTTTCACATTTATGCCAATGGGCTTGCACCTACTAGACGGACCTGTAACTGACTGCCCTTCTGCCGTATAATGATATACGCGCCAGGTGTTTCAGGCGTTGCCGCCACGTGCGCTGCGGCCCTGCCAACCTCAAGAAAATATTGTGTGGCTTGTGGCGCACTTGCCGCTTGGACAGTTGCATCACGCCAGTGACTAGGGCAACACGTCACAGATCAGCTAGCCCAGCTGCAGCCAAGAGGCACACCGCGTCGGTGGGTGCCGGGCAGCTGTGCAGCGGCTTGCAACCGTGCCTTGTACGTGTTTGAAACGATGACAGTATTTGCGGAAGGCAGCGCGCTCGTGACAAAGGTGAAGTCGGCGGACGGCAACATCCAGACAAAGGAGCTGCTGGACGTTTGCCGGTCCATTTTACCAGTTGTGGGTGAGCCCATCACGAGTGCCAGCAAGGGTGGAGGTGCTCCAGTTGCCTGGTTGACTTCCCCACCGCCACCCCACCGCCACTTTG
The DNA here is from genome assembly GCA_019693395.1 of Ettlia oleoabundans. Classification (NCBI taxonomy): domain Eukaryota; kingdom Viridiplantae; phylum Chlorophyta; class Chlorophyceae; order Chlamydomonadales; genus Ettlia; species Ettlia oleoabundans. The sequence continues at coordinate 7,214 of JAAMXP010003835.1, read as the reverse complement.
CCAGTCGAGTAACTCGCCCAATTGGTTCACATTGCGCTACAGATAAACTGGGCACTGGATTTGGACTGGTGAAGCACGATGTCGGTGGGAACATTGACCGGCTGGCCACCTGCGCAGCCACCAACCAGGCAGCGTACGAGCCAGACGTGTTTCAAATGGTGCGGGATGATGTGGTGGCGGGCACTCACACCGGCTCCAGCTCAGTCACCAAGGGCCTCCTTTGGTTGAAAAGGTGCGTGAAAGGAAGTTGGTGATCTAGACTCATGGACCAGGGTGGCTGTGCAGCAATAACTGCAGGGATGGTCACCAGCGCAGCAAGGCACAACAGTGGGGACAGCTCAGCGGGCATTGTCAGTTGCTACTCCCGTTGCTGCAGCGCTTGGTTCTTCTTTCCCGTCACCTCTCAACCGTGCCATTCTCTACTTTTGTCATCTTTCTTGGACCAGCTGGCTGTTAACGCTGTATTTCTTGATATCTGACAACCTTTTCACCTTCCCTCTTTTGGGCCCCATTTCCACTTGTGCCATTCTATCATCCAACAGGGCCATGGAGTTCATTGTGGCGCTGTTGGAGAGGCTGTACACAGACCGTTCCGCCAGCTTGAGCATGGCAGCCACTGAAACGTACTATGCCACGCTGCAGCGGTACCACGGTTGGATTGTGACAGGGACTTTCACGGTAGCGCTCAAACTGGTCCCCAGCAGGTGCGTTGCTGGCTGGTTCATGAGAAAACGGGCTGGCATACAGGGCAGGCATGCAGCCACACTGGCAGCTAGCCAGACAGCCAGGGCTTCAGCCGTTATGGGAGGCTGAACTACGCTATCACGCAGGCGAACATTGCTGCATGTCAATGAGTGCTGGATATTTAAGTGCTGTGAAGTGAAATTCTTCTCTTACCTGCTTGCTTGCTGCCTTTTACTCCTGCAGAGAGTCATTTTTTGAAAAGGTGGGGGCGCAGGCGGGGGACGAGGCGGCGATGCAGGAGATGCACGCATTCTGTACTGCTTTTGGTGCACTACTAGCAGACATCCAGCAATTTTTAGCAGCAAACGATCTGGATGACCCCACTAAAGTTTAGAACAACAGGCTTGGTTTTTGCACCACACACAGCCGGATTCCGTCGCCTTCAAGTGCAGTGCTGCTGTTGCGCTTTTGATTAGTGAATGGTATTGTGATCAAGCTGATGTTTCAAACTATACCGATACCATTACTTTTTCTTCAATCCTCAGTACGGACATCGCCTTGGCTCCGGTGATGCCATGAATCCAACCACCCCGCAAAAAGCAGTCGCAGCTTAGGATGTGCACTTCCAACAGGTGGATCAACAGGGGAAGCACACGATATGGCTGGGAAGTATGAGGCAATCATGAGTTGCTGGAATGTCACATTGCGTGTTCGGAAGGTATGTGAAGTGTTTTGAAGTTGCCGGCAGGCAGGTGCCAACACACTGCGCTATGCCTGCTGAGCCTAAGTCAAGATGACGCTTGGTGCCTATATCTATCATTCGCTCGTCTTTCAGTTAGTCATTTGGTAAGGATTCGTAGACGCTTTCAACACCGGACGTAACACCTGCCTCGGCCCCGTTGGCAGTGACGTTTCCCCCTCCCCGCCGCTGTGTGGTCTTGCCGAACGATTGTGAGTGTTCCACGGGCAGGCCATGACTGGGCTGGACGAAGAGAAAAGGGCTGTGTGTTTGTCCGGATCGCTGACAGTGGCTTGCAACGAGGCAGCGGGGCTCTGACACGGCTCACTACAGCATCAAGAGATACTTGGCCGCTGTTAACGGCGCACATCGCCAACCGGAAGCTGGCGAGGGTCAACTTGAGGCCGCCGCTGTCGCCGCCAGCCAACCTGCTCTCGTCCCTGCCACCGCCCTGCAGGAATTGGGCGCAAGCAGCAGCCATGGCAGAGCCGCACGTGGAGGAGAACTGGCTGCCGCGCATGACCAAGGCATTTATGGCCCTGGACAGCTCCACGCATGCCATTGACACCGCCGCGTTTGCAGCCGCCATGGAGAAGGTGCGGGCACCGCTGCCCGGCCCGGTGGGCGGCTGCCTGGCTGGCTGGCTGGCCGGGTAGCAGCTGCTGTGACTCTAGATGTCCTGGCCATTTGCTCATTAAGGAACATACGGGGGCGGTCGCTGTTCGGGCTGTGCAACAGTCTTCCTGGGGCGCATGGTTGCTCATGCAAAGCATAAAATCTGCTGCAATAGTTAATCAGCCTCCACTCATGCCTGGTTCCCATTCCTGCTGAGCAGGTGTTGCCCATCTTTGAGAAGATTGGCACTGTCTTCCTCTTTGCACGGCACGAGTTTGCAACCAAGGCGCGCCATGACGCAGCAGTTTGGCAGTTGTGCCCACCGATCCTGCGGGCCTGCTGTGCCGGCTTGACCTGGTTGCAATCTGCTACTGTGCTTGGGGGTCAACCCGTGTTTGGTGAGATGATAGAGAAGAAAACTAAGCCGTGACACTCGCTTCCTGCTGGCTGCTGTTGCAGGTGGAGACGATAGTGGCTGTGAGCGGCACGCTAACCACGCTGGATATGGTGGTGAAGGCGGGCAAGGGGGTGAGCCATGCTGCTGCATGATGCATCCAAATGGTTGTCACGCTGTCAATGTTGTTGAATTCTTCATGTTATTCATAAACAGTGGATTGCTTCCAGGCCAGCAGCTATGTACAGTCGCTGGCCGTGTTGCTGCCTACCTGGCACCCTTCCTACCAACCCTGTCTCCCACCAACCCTGTCCTGCTTGTAAACTCACCCCTGCCCACAGTCCTTTTCAGCTTGCTTCAATTGTCCTGCAACACATGTACCCCTTTTCCACCCTCCCTGTCACCTCAGGACGGGACCATCACACGGAAGAACAGCCCCGCCCGCAACGTGCACCGCCTGCTCAACACGCTCAACTTCATCGCCGCCATCTTTGAGAATCTGGCCAAGGGCATGGCGCTTAAGGTGGGGGAGACGAGAGAAATGTAGGGCCATACTTGGCAGATGTCTTTTCGGTGGCAGGTTGGTCGGTGAGGGATGTGTGTGCAGGTGTTCGTGAGGAGGTGGGCTGTAGAAGACGAGTGGGACGTATATGGTGTTGTTGCCTGCCTTGGTGGTGCTGCTATGCGTTCGTGGCAGGGCTTTCTCAATACTGCAGCCGGCATTGCCCACCCACTGGCTCGCCGGCATACCTGTCTTGCCCGCATACAGGACGCAGTGTCTGATGCGTATGATCGCACCCTGGCCCAGATACACGCGTGGGTTGTGCGTGCGGGCATCAAGACGGGCATGATGGCGCTGCCCACCAGGGAGTGCTTCCTTGCCAGCATCGGGGAGACGGGTCGGTGGCTAGGCATATCTGCAACTGTGTTGGGGGACGGGTTGGGGCGGAAACGGAAGGGGGTTTTGGTTTAGGCACACGGGGCCAGGTGGTGCAGGCACGCATGCATTCATGTGACGGTGGTGCCGCCGGTGGTTGGTGCGGATGGTTGAGGATTGAGAGTTGTTTTTATCCATTCGCCCGGTTTGCCTCACCCGTTGCCGCCCTCCCCCCGTCGCCCTATGCTTCATTGTTTGTTCGCTGTGCTGTGCTGTACTGTGTTGTGCAGAAGAGAGCGCGGCGCAGCAGTCGGAGGGTTTTGTGGAGGCTGCACACAAGCTGGTTGGCACCGTGGAGAAGCTGTATGATGGGATCGACATGCCACGGTCAGACTTCTCTGTGTCTTCCCTGTGGAAGTGAAGCAGCCCGAGGGTCCTGCTTATGATTGGCAGGAAGGTCACCCTCATGTCCTGGCAAGGTTACATAAAGGGCTGTGCAAGTGCCTGCACCTGCTGCCTGCTACTCAATCTATCAGGCCCACACTTGTTCTCCCTGGCGGTGTCCTGGGGCTCCACTGGCCCTTTGGTGGCACCTTCACTCACCCACCCACTCTCATCCACCTGTTCCCTGGCACCAGCTGAGGGCCTCCTAAGGGCACAACTCCATAGCTGGCCGCATGCTGCTTGTCACCAAAACCCCTTTTTTCATATGATCTCGGTCGAATTTTCTCCACGGGAAACGCAAGTTTTCCGCTCTTCTAATGACTGGCGGCCCGGCCTCTGACCCACACTCCAGCCGTGCCCGCCACCCCCGCTGCCGCCTGATGCAGAGGCACCGGCTTCTGAGCTTGGTCTGCTCTTGGAATTGCAGCAGTTTAATTACCGGACACTTGATTAGTAGCCTTGTAGTTATTATCAAAGCCTGTAACCCGCACTGCAACAGGCAACTGCTGACCGGGGTCGCCGCCGAGCGGGCAGCGCTGAGCTGGCAGTTCAAGTACAACGTGCATGCATATCTTCTTGCGCCGGCGTGCATCACATCGCCGCATAGACAGTGAGGCGGGGAAAGCAGCATGGCGGCCACAGCCCTGGAGCTGCCAAACTTGGTGCAGGCTCTGGCGGCCTGCACCTCCCCGGACCCCGCAATACGCAAGGCGGGGGAGGAGGCGCTCAATGAGGTGCCGCTCCGCCGTCCCACCGCCACCTCGCTCTGCATGCCCCAATCACCTGCCGCCCCTCCCGCCTGCCACCGCCACCATCACACGGTTGCCTGGTCCGCTGACTGCGTTGCCGTGGCTGCTTTGGCCTGGTTGACTGTTGTGGGTGCAGAGCAAGCATGCACAGGGGCAGGTGGTTAACCTGCTGCGGGTAGCGCTGGAGGACAGCTGCGATGCGGCGGTACGACAGGTGGCGGCAATCTCCTTCAAAAACCTGGTCAAGAAAGACTGGGAGGCAGAGGGTGAGGCGGGTGCTAGGCTGGCTTGGGGCTTGGGGCCGTATTAGAGTGTTGAACAGCAGGGCTGGGGAGTATGCGGGGCTGCTGCACTGCTGCTTAGGCTGTGCAGTGCCACTGCGGTTCTTGTGAAACAGTTAGTGCCGGTTCGACACACCAGCCTAAGAGGGCAGCAGCGCCCCTGGCATATAATCAACCTGGCTGTCGCGAAACAGCACCTCTTGCCGCTGTTTCTGTGCTGCTGCCCCTTCTCGCCTGCTTGCGCGTGCCAACCCTGCCCCACGCTTGGCTCTGTCTCCTCCCATTCACTTTGTACCGTCCTTGCCACACGCCACCTGTTGCCCTTCCGCAGAGGGCAAGCCCAGCCAACTAGCAGATGAGGACAAGGCTGCTGTGCGTGGTGTGATGCTGGAGGGGGTGACCCGTGCCCCGCATGCTGTGCGCCTGCAGCTGGCAGAGTGTGTGCGCAGCATCATTTACACAGACTACCCGCAGCACTGGCCTGAGCTGCTGCCGCAGGTGCAGCAGTACCTCACCAGCCAGGTAAGGACGGCGAATGTTATGTGGGTGCATGGGTGTGCCAAGCGAGGAGTACGCGGCTGTGTGGGCTGTGAAGAGAGGGTGTGCATGGGTGCGTGGGTGTGTACACAGGAAGGCAGCTCTGTTCAAAGGCTGTGTGCTGAGAGTCTGGGGGGAGGAGTGCGGTGAGGAGGATGATTGTGTGGTATGGGGGTTGGAGCAGGGTTAGGGGTGCGCATGTTGTTGTGGTGATGGTGAAGGTGGCGTTGACTGATAGTGAGGGTGGGCAAGTGGCAACGTGGGTGGGCAGGGGCTGGCGCTGGCCACCTACCCTCTCCCTCCGCCTCACCACATCCCAGTGCCTGTACAACAACCATTGTAATCATCATGGTTACCACCACCGCCATGGTCGCGCTATGCAGGACCAACCTCGCATCAGTGGCGCGCTGTGCGTGCTGCGCCTGCTGGCCCGTAAGTACGAGTTCCGGGACGAAGCTGAGCGGGCACCCCTGGAACAAGTGGTTAACGCTACCTTCCCCACGCTGCTGCACATCTTCCAGGTGGGTGAGTGGGTGGGTCCAGATGGGTGCAGATCGCTTGCTTGTTTCCGTATGCATCCATTTGCAGGGCGGGTTGGCGTGGGCTGAGGGAAAGAGGGCAGGGGCTATAGCAGGGGGAAAGAGCAAGCTTGTGTTTCCGCGTCGGTAATGGGTATTTGATCCCTGGTAGTGCTGTACTGTTTCCTGCATAGCCCTCCTGTACCGCTTACCCTATACTGCCTGTACCACACCTCGTACTGCAGATGTTGTTGGGCATGGACTCATCCAGCCCGGACCTCGCTGAGCTGCTCAAGCTGGTGTGCAAGACGTTCTGGTGGGTGCTACATGTAGTTGCTCCATAGATAATCTGCTTCACTTTATTGAATGAGAGGGGAAGCCATGCTGGGAGTTGGGGGGCAGGGTCGCAGTGGGTGCATGCAACTATATCCAGGCATTGCCTGGCATTGCCTGAGATAGGGCCAGCGTCTGCTTGCAACGGACAATGCCCCATCCCCACGCCCGCACCAAAGCTGCCACCCAAGTCGCACCCTCACACCGTAGTGTCCATCTTACCGTGCAGCCCTCTGTACTACACCACTCCTGGTGCACTGCACCGCTCCCTGGATGCCGTGGATATCTGCCACACATACATGCCCATGCCTTCACACCATATACCATAAGGCATCCTTCATTCTTCTCGCCATCCCTGATGTGCATCGTGCCACTGTGTCCTGAGGTGTACTGTACCGCTCCCTGTGCCGCCGCTATGTACTACAGGTCTGCAACCTACATGTCCATCCCCACCATCCTCAACCACGAGCAGCAGTTCCCCGGGTGGATGGCCTGCTTCCACTCACTCATCACACGACCACTGCCACTGGTGCGCGCGTTTGTTTGCGTGTTTCGTGCGTGTTGCTTTGGCTTAACTTTGACTGGATTGTTTTGGGAAGGATTGGCCTTGCTGTTGTTGGGGGCTGCTGATGGTGGACGCGCTACCGTTAGGATCATTCTTGCCATTGCGCTCGCTTCCTTTGCACGTGCTCAATCACTTTCTGGAGCTTCAGCTTCAGCTTCTACTGCTAAGCCACCCCATGCTGCTGCCCTTTCCGGAGTCTTGTCTTTGTGCCGCTGCTGCCATGCCTTGTGAAGTTGATGTATCTTGGACGCCGTGTGTGTTGGGCATGCTGGGATGTCGTGCTGCGCTGTGTTTTGCTAAAATTGGCTGCCGAGCTGTGCCGCCTCCCACCTGCTGCACCGCCCCCTTGAGCAGGACCAGCTGCCAGCGGACCCTGATGCGCGCAAGGGTTGGCAGTGGAACAAGGCCAAGAAGTGGGTGCTGCACATAGCCAGCAGGCTGTTCAACAGGTGTGTGTGGGTGTGGGGTGGGGTGGGGG
>JAAMXP010003827.1:0-23883 GCA_019693395.1 Ettlia oleoabundans | reverse complement strand
CCCACCCACACATGCACGACCCAACCCGCCCAGCCGCTTACCACCATACAGGGTGTCGTTGAGCCTGTTGAGCACCAGTGCCAGGTCAGCATGAACTTGCTCCGAGTCAGCATCAAGGCCAGCCTCCTGGAAATCCTCAGCCGCATCGACAAACCAGGTGGACACATCGATGGTGACTCCTGTGCTGTTTACACCTACGATCTTATTTTGGCGAGGGGCACAGGGAATCGGGAAAGGAATTCGTCAATTGTAACAAGACCTGGGGGTAAAAGGACAGCACACGCGTTGGTGGCACAAGGAGAACAAAGTGGTAGCTATGTTGTCTCCCTGTCACACACTCACCCACCCACTCACCCACCCACCTTGTCTGGCTTCCTCCTCGCTGTCAAACATCCACGTGAACCTCAGGAACAGCGGGATGGGCTCACCGCTGGCCTCCACAACAAGTGGCCAATACTGCCGGCAGAGGGCAGTGGGGAACAAGGTGAAGGTGAAGGGGCACCCAGGTTTGGAGTAAGCAAAACCCCCCAGCAGGTGAGGGTGGCAGGAATTCGGTTGTATTGGAGAAGCCTCAGGCGCAACGTTATGTTACCCAATCGTCTGATATGGTAGAGACATACAGCAGCCTTTGCCAATAGTAGGGCCGTGCACTATCCTGCAGCCGAGGTCTACTGTGCAGATGTGTGCACAGGTGCACAACACTGCAGCTTGCCTGATAGATGATAGCGGCGGCCGGGGAGGTTTCGTTGATGACCACCTTGTCTGGGTTGCCCATCCAGGCTGGCAGGCTGGGCAGCACCTCCATCATGTCTGCACAGGGGGTGGGCAGCAAGATGCAGCAGGCACATGAAGCATGAGGGGCATACCAGCAAGGGCTCGCCAATGCCAACAAGACCAGCAGCAGCATCTAATGCAGCAGCAAGGTGATACCCACACTGTCAGCAGTGCCGCAACATGTACAGGTGTTTCGCCTACGCATGGAGGACTGGGCCTGGCGGGCCCGGCGCAGCAGATGCAGCCTTGTGCTCACCTTCAAAGCTTTGCATTGAAAAGTTGTCGGGGATCTGGGTGGAGGAGAAGGTGAGCGCCCGGGGCTGCTGGCTGGCGCAGCCAAACCCAGTGTATCCCATGTCAAGCACAGAGTCGCCAACCAAGGTGGTGGGTTGGGTCAGGTTCATGCCCTGCGTGTGTGAGGTGGGGACGGTTGCACAGGTGCAATGGGTATAGGATGCGGCATTGTTGTTGAAGCAATGCAGGAATGTAGAAAGGCGCGGAGGGCACGTTGCGGAATTGGTGGGGACTGGAGCGGTACCGATCCTTGGGTAGCCCAGGTGGGACGCCACATCAACCCCCGGAACCACCACCAGCAGCATCGCTACCGACAGCCAAATGCGAGGTAGCGGCAACAGCACCCGCTGCTCCCCCAGCAGCAGCCAGGGCAGCAGCGCAGGCTTTCAGCCCGCAGGGGAGTTGCCTCACACCGTATAGTCTGCGGCACTAAAGATGCCCAGCAGGTGGCTGCCTGGCAGCATGTTGAGGTAGACCTTCTTAAGCTCTGCCAACCCTGTCCCTGCAGGCAGCATGGCTTGTAAGTCAGCAGCTTCATGGTGTCCACAACAAACCTGCTGCTAACACCAACACGGGACAAGTAAAGCCAACAACCAAACAGCGCCACAGAGTTTACAGTGTGTGCAGGGAGGTACCAGTGCGCACTGTTTTTGTGGCAAAACACAGGTACACAGACCGGAAACAAACGGCACACCGGAGAGGGATCACCCCACCCACCGTCATCAGGGATAAGCCCGTCGACCAAATCTTCCCCATACACTTCCTCTGGCAGTACGGTGTTGTTGTAAACATATGCCGCGCTGTAATAGGGCCCTTCGGGGAGTTGTGAGGACATCTTCAGCTCAAAGGAGCCAAAGGTGAGGGAGCTGCATGCGCGGCATGATGTGGGGAGAGGAAATTCATCTTATACATGCAAATGCAACTCAGGTACGAGCCTGCAGGAGGACGGTGATCCAGGCAATGTGGTGCTAAGGCACGACCAGGGAGCAACAGCTGCAAAGTACGTGTTGTGCCAAGCCTGCATGCCCTTTGGACCCATCAACCACCGCCGCTGCAAGCTGCCCAATTGATCCAGCAACGTTTAAGCGAAAGGATGTTGCGCACGTGTTGATTGTGAACAGCTGGCTGGCTTGCATGGCGTCTGTCAGCCAGGCAGGCGTCTGTGCCTGCACGTCTGGGCTGCCATAGGTGAGCGGGTAGGGCCCCCACATCAACCAATTCCAATCAGCCGGGAAAGGCTCGCTGGTGTTGGAGTATGGGCAGGTGCTGGCGGCACTAGCAGGCGCACTGCAGGCCGCTAGGAAAAGCAGCAGGAGGCCGGCCGCTGCGGGGCCTGCGGCGCGGGCGGCAAGCCACGGGCGACGGGTTGGTGCCCGGCAGTTCGAGCGGGCGGGCGGCTGGAAGTTGCAGTAGTCCTCAGACTCACGCACCTGCCGAGCTTTTGGCCATTTCGAGAGGCACCGGACGAAGGGTTCGCCGGTTTCAATGACGCGGTTCGAACCACGGGCAGTGACTTGTGCCTGGAGGACTCGTTCGTATTGCCTGCAAGCCGCGATAGCAATGTAAACGGCGAAGCAGCGGTGCAGGGATGTTGGGAATGTTCCGGCATGCCGCGGCATTTGCATGCCAGCTACCAGCATGCCTAGCATGGCGGTGGTGGCATGGCACCTCCCCAGCACAAGGCTGCTCCTACTTGCATTTCCATCGCAGTGTCCGCTTATTTGCGTCAGATCCATCTCACAAGCGTATTATAATGTTGACTAGTGATCAAGGCACAGTGCATGTTGCAAGCAAAGACCATGCATCATGCCGGTCGCTTCCAGGCTCGGAGAGGCTTGTGGTGGAGCAGCTGTAACACGCCTCTCTGACCTCACAGTGCAGCAGCGTGCCATGCACGCTATCCATTAGTAGTAACGCATGCGTGTATTTGTGCGCAAAGTGGCGGTGCTAAGCCGGGTGAGGCACATGGAATTATTTGGAGAAAGTGAGGCAGGGCAGTGTAATGCTGTGACACAGCATTGACAAATGCTGTGTCACAGCAACAGGAAAGGGGGCCTTGAAGTGGCGGGTATGTCATGTGTCGGTATCAAGCCCACCAACTTGGCGTAAGCAGGGCTAGCACCATTGCCATCATCACCATCATCGGACCGGCCGCAGCAGCAGGGACAGCCGAGCTGGTTGGCGCAGGGGCGGGGACGGAAGCGGGGGCAGGTGGCGCTGCAGCAACACAGAAATGGATGCAGGTGACACCCAAGAACTCAACAAGCAGTGAGAAAGCGACACGCGCAGGAACAGAGGCCAAGAAGTGCATGTGACTGCCACAAACCTCGGTTAGCAGTGCACAGCACCATGTGGTGTGCTGTTGCGTCAACGTATCTCAGCTTATTTGATGGTGGTGGACGGCAGTACCTCACGCAGAGGCCAACTGTCCCCAGGATGCATTGCCACCCCCATGTGGTCCCAGCCGCTCACCACCATACAGGGTGTCGTTGAGCCTGTTGAGCACTAGTGCCAGGTCAGCATGAACTTGCTCCGAGTCAGCATCAAGGCCAGCATCCTGGAAATCCTCCGCCGCATTAACAAAGTAGGTGGTGACGGCAAGTACGGCATTCGTGCTGTTCACTCCTGATAGAAGGATATTGCCAAGTAGGAAACAAGGGCACGGGCCAGCGATAAAAGCAGGTAGCTAAGACTCAGCTGCGAGGGATACTGAAGGTGCAGCCAAAAAAATTGACACAACGGCCCCCTCAAGCAATTAGTGGGCCCTATGGAAACACACATAACCACACAAGCAGGGGCAGGCGAATCGTGATGCTGCACCTCAGGGCCCTGCAGGCTTGTCAGCCGGATGTCCTGATTCCACCGCACCCTGCGCCCGGATAACCCATCAATCACACAATGCAGGCATGGGTGTTGCCAACTCAGAAGACAAACTGGGAACAGCAATGCTGCGCGCACCCAGCCTGGCGTCTTCCTCGGTGCTGAAAAAACGTTGCAGCCTTATGAACAGAGGGACGGGCTCCCCGCTGGCTCTCACAATCAACGGCCAGTACTGCAGGCAGCAGGTGGGCACATGGTGTGTGAAATGCAGCCCCCTGCCAGCTACAGGCAAGCACAGCATCAGGAATGGCAAATTTATGGAACAGAGAGCAGCAACAGCTGACTATCTTGCTGGGAAGGCGTTGAGTTGCTTTCCAGCTTGCCTGGGTGACTGATGCTCCACCAGTTCTGAGGTAGTCACTGCTGAGGGTGAGGTTGTCGGGATCTCCCATCCAGGCTGGTAGGGTGGGCAGCACCTCAGACAAGTCTGCAACCAGCAACAGGGGCAGGAGGCACATAGGTAGCAGTGGCATTACGCTCCTTACCACCATCAAGGCAAGCCTTGCAAGGGCATTAGGGGCTGAGGATCTGCACTAGAGGCAGTGTATTGCTGCGATGCAACTCCAAGTGCGGTCCCCTGCATATGGGCTTCGCTTCACAGATGCCATCAACTCAACGAGCACACTGGCACATCACTGTGTGATGACTTGTCAATCCCAGCTAAACACAGGGCACCCTGAACCTTGTGTTCACCTTCAAAACTGAGCATGTCCAGGTTGGCGGGCGCCTGGGATGTGGAGAGAGTGATTGCGCTCGCACTGTTTTCGCCACAGTAGAAGGCGGTGTAGGCAATGTTGACCACGGAGTCGCCAACCGTGGATATTGGCTGCGTCACATTCAAGCCCTGTAAGCATGAATTCAGGGATGGGGCAGAGAAATTTCATCCACCAATTGTTGGAATGTTGTGTTGCTGGTGTGCAACGCGAGCAGCGAAATCACCACGGACGGCCTTCTGTGCAATGTCTGAGCAGCTTCATGAGCATGCCATCATGCCAGGACATGTCCGTGGTGCACAGCATAGTTCGTTCAGTACCCTGGATGGGAGGCTGTTGGATCCCACATGCAGGAGAGCGCTAACAGCCCATTTATTTGCAGCACTGGTCAGATACTAGAGGGGGGGGGGGGGGGGGGGGGNNNGGGGGACCTTTGCCCCCAAACATGCAGGAACATGAACCAAATGCAACAGCACTGCCGACGTGCTTCAAACCTGGTAGTCAGCATTTCCAAAGATGCCAAACAGGTAGGTGCCTGGCTGCATGAGGAAGTAAATCAGTCCCGTCCCTGCATGAAGCATCACGTCCATGCCAGGTTACCGCATTTAATCGTCACAAAAGGCAGCGCACAATTTTGGTTGGAAACACGACCAAAACACACATCCTTATGGAGATAAGGAAGAGTTACAAGGCATGTTGCTGGCTGGCGCGACCTTGGGGCACAACACCCCACCCACCGTCGTCAGGGATGAGTGAGTCGATAACTTCCTGCCCATACAACCCCTCTGGCAGCACAGTGTACTTATAAACAGCCGCAACCTGAGCGTAGGGCCCTTCAGGAAGCTGAATGGAAGGCACGAGCTCAGTGGAGCCAAAAGTGAGGGAGCTACATGCCAGGCCATGGGAGGAGCAAGGCAGGTATCAGCCCAGGGAGAGCAACCCGTCACGCCTACGAGTTTGCTGCACTCATGGCATCGTTTGATATACTCTACATGACAGCACAAAGCTTTCAACACACGTGTTGATTGTGAACAGCTGGCTGGCTTGCATAGCGTCGACCAGCCAGCCGGGCATGCGTGCGTCCACGTCTGGGATTTGAGGCAAGGGTTCAGGGCCGATCATCAACCAGTTCCAAGCTGCTGGGAATGGCTCGCTGGTGTTTGAATATGGGCAGGTGCTGGCGGCGCTAGCAAGCGCACTGCACGCCGCTAGGAAAAGCAGCAGGAGGCTGGCCGCTGCGGGGCCTGCGCAAGGGGCGGGCGGCGGGTTGGTGCCCGGCAGTTCGAGGGGCCGGGCGGCTGGAAGTTGCAGTAGTTCTCACACTCATGCACCTGTTGAGCTCTTGGCCATCTCGAGTGGCACTGGACGCAGAGTTCGCCGGTTTTCAATCACGCGGTTTGAACCACGGGCGGTAACTTGTGCCTGGAGGACTCGTTTGCGTTGCCTGCAAGCCGCGATAGCAATGCAAACGGCGAACCAGCACTGGGGGATGTTGGGGATGTTCCGGCATGCCGCGGCATTTTCATGCCAGCTACCAGCATGCCTAGCATGGCGGTGGTGGCATGGCACCTCCCCGGCACAAGGCTATACCTACTTGCATGCATTTCCCGCGCAATGTCCGCTAGATTGCGTCAGATCTAATTCACAAGCGTATTACAACCCTAACGAGTAATCAAAGCATGTTGCAAGCAAAGAGCGAGCATCATGCCGGTCGCTTCCCAGGCTTGGGAGAGGCTTGTGGTGAAGCGGCTGAAACAACCCTTGTCTGACCTCGCAGCCACAAACGCCATCCATCGGTAGTTATGCATGTATGTGCAATGTTCGAGTGCGGCGCCGGGTGAGGCAGGGGTGCATATGTGAAAGGGTACGGCGGCGCAGCATAACACCATCAACGTGCAACAACAACTAAAGTGGGAGGTGGCAACACAAGGACGGCTTGGGGCATTTAACTGGTGTGTGTCGTCGGTATCAAGCCCACTAAGCTGGCGTAAGCAGGGCCATCACCAATGCCAGCATCATCATCGTTGGAGCGCCCGCAGCAGTAGGGATTGCTGAGCTGGTTAATGCAGGGGCGGGGGCGGGGGCAGGTGGCGCTGCAAGAACAAACAAACTGGTGCAGGTGAGCGCTCAAAACCTCAACAAGCAGCGTAAAAGCGACATGTGCGGTGTGCAGTTGCATCAGTACCTCTCAGCTTAGTGGTGGTGGACGGAGTACCTTATGCAGAGCCCTTCCCCTGTGCTGCCTTCCCTTCCCTCCCTGCCTTTCAGCCCCTTACCCCCGTTCATGATGTTGTTGAGCCTCATGAGCACAGCAACCAGGTCAGCATACACCTCCTCCACCCCAGCCTCCAGGCCAGCATCGCGAGCCACCTCCTCATCCCCTGCCAGCCAGGCGATGGAAAAGCCAGTGCCTGTGCTGTTCATGCCTGCAATTGATGCACGGCAACATGTAAAAATACTAGCACTGGTTAGCGGCAACATGTTGGAACCGCCAGGGGCTAGCGCTGAAGCCAACTCAAGCCTCGGGATTTAAAAAAAGCAGCCAGGAGCTCCCGGTTTACACAACAGAAGGACAAGCAATCTTGGCCAGGGCTGCCGACAGCAGATTAGAAGCAGAGCCACAGCACCGCACCCTTCTTGGCATCAGACAGGCTGTCGGTGCTCAGCGTGGTGGACAGTTTGACGAACACGGGGATGGATTGCCCTGTCGCCCTCACAACCAGGGGCCAGTACTGCAACATAATAGTCAATGAGCAGGAAGCCAAGTGAGTGCACTGTGCTGGCTAAGCATTGACGACAGCCAGGTGTGCAGCATTGGTGGCTTGACTGAACTGCTCAGCCAGGAAGCAGCAGGGAATGAACTGCAGACATTGTCAAACATGCTGAAGGCAACAACTTGACTGTCAAGCACCCGTCGGCTTGCAGGCTTGCCTGGTAGTACGCAATACCGGGGATGGTGATGTTTGACACACTGTCAGGTCCATCCAGCCAGGGTTCCAGGCTGGGAAGCACGTCAACCACGTCTGCACCGTATCAACCGGCTCAGAAACAAGAGTTGCAGAGGACGGGACTGAGGTGGGAAGAAAGTAGTTAATTTGCGCAGCACAGGTTCTGTTGACTCTAGTGCCGAGTAGTCGGTTGCAGAAGAGTCGTGGCCAAGTTTCACATGAGCGAGAACGAGGAGGGACATCAGCGGGCCAAGCTAGGAAGGCCTTCGAGGCTGTTGCAGCCATGAAGGCCTGAAGGCACGGCAAGCCACGCCAAGCTGCAGCATGACGGGGTGCTGCCCTGTGCAATGCAGCGGCTGGGGCTGCTGGCGGCAGCAGTGTTTGTGGGCATGCTCACCACCATAGCTTGTCAGAGAGAAATCTGGGCGCAGAGGCGCGGTGGAAAAGGTGAACATTGTGGCATCTTGCCTCTGGCAGCCCACACTATTGTAGGCCAAGGCATAGTAAGCGAAATTGACAATGGAGTTGGCTACAACAGTGGTGGGCTGGGTTATGTTCATGGCCTGCACACCCACAAACAGCAAGCCTGAGGTTTCGACTTCGCATTCCGCTCGTTGGGCAAGCGCCTAGGTCGGGATGGTGGTGGCGGTAGGGGTGCAGCATGAGATAAACGCACATTATGTTTGATGCCAGCCAGCAGACACCATCTCATCCAACTAGCAGCCGCCGCCAAAAGCCCAGACACACATCCTCAAAAAGGCTTTCAGTGAGAGCGCAGTGGCCGCCCACCTCATAATCAACAAATCCCAGGATGGCGGAGAGGTGGCTGCCCTCCCTGGCATGAAAAAACTGGCGCTTGATAACGTTCACCTCTGCAGGTAGTGGGGTTGGGGAGTTTGAAGACAAGCTGCAAGCAATGCAGCTGGCAATACAGACTGTGCTATCGATAGATTACAATCCAGTATGTGGTGCTCGGCTCTCAAAAACCAGTGGCAGACAGGCCAACTACTCCCTTTGCACCTTCGTTTGGTTTCAAAACAGGAAGCAGGGCAGGCACTACTCGCAGCCCCGACTCCTGAACCATCAGCCCTGTTGGCCCAACCCTAACTGTGTGTCCAATGCTATATAGCCCAGGACTGATTGATAGATTATGCAGACAAAAGAAGTCAACTAGGCGCAGCACTTTACCATCGTCCGCGGGAAGCAGCTCGTCTAATGACTCCTTCCCAAACACCTCCTCATCAGGCACGGTGAGCTGGTAGGCCACAGCTGACAGGGAGTAGGGGCTCAACAGGTCTGCCAGCTGGCGTATTTCGTAGGAGCCAAAGGTTGCAGAACTGCAGTTTGCAATGACTTTGTACGCTTGTTGGCTCCCAATCATGTGAGCACACGGCATGCACCAGGTCTAAGACGGGGCCCAACAATAAAGAAAGGCCGCCGCTGGCCGGTAGAAGAACCTTGCTTTGCACGTGTGCATGCAGCAGGCAGCACATCACACTGCTCAAGCACCTGCAACATCAACAAGCAAACCTGCCAACCGCTTGCTCACGTATTTATTGTGAAGAGCTTGCTGGCTGCAAAGGCGTCGGCAAGCCATCCTGGCACCATATCCATCATGTTTGGGTTTTCAAAATCATCCACCAGGGGGCCCCAAAGTACCCAGTTCCAATCAGCCGGGAAGGGCCGATTGGTTTCGGCACTGGAGCAGTCAGTGGTAGCATGTGCAGGCGTGCCATAGGCCGCCATAAGAAGCAGCAGGATGGCGACCACTGCAGGACGTGGCGGAAGCGGCGGGTGGGGGAGCGAAGGAGGCGGGTTAGTCTCAGCAGATGCACGTAAGCCGGTAGGTTGCGCAGCTGCCGGAATCCCTTTGTCACGCACCTGCGGGGTTTCTGGCCATCTCGAGCGGCGAAGAACGCAGGGTCCGGGCGGTGTTATGCCGCGGTTTGAACCAAGAGGCCTTCAATTGTGCCCCAAAAACTTGTCCAAGTTGCGTGGGCTAGCTTACAATGCATTGCGCAAACAACAGGGACTTCGGCGGCTTTTGTAGGCCTCCGGTTCATGCACAGCAGGGCGCTGCCAGCAGGGGTGGCGGGTCACCTCTCGCCTGGTTGGTAGGGGCTTTGCTTTGCATGCAACTGTGAGCGGGAATCCCTGTTTGCTTTTCGTCACTCCCCCACCTTCATATCAGGCCTTATAAACCTCTAAAAGGTTGAGGAACCGTTCAATACCTCACATGCAGGCATGTATCGCCAGGCGTTGCGGCCGCAGCTGCAGTATTCCGCAACTGATCCGTCAGTCTGCTTGTACAAAGCCGGATGCAATGCTCGGCAGATGCAGCGACTCTCAGAGCATTGGAAGTAATTGAGGGAGATAGGCGAACACTTTGCCCCTTGGCAGCACGCTCATGCTTCCCTCCCTGTGCACCCATCACCATTCCTGGTTGGCCCGGGCAGCGGCGCTGATCGACAAAATGGCATGTGAAGACACATTACCGCGGCATAATATATGTCAGCTGGGTTCAACAGCAACCAAAAGGTTGATAGCAAGGCAGGCAACCCATCGGTGCCGGTTCAGGCAGTGAGATTGGCGAATGTAGCGCGTTCAACGTTCTCTTCTCACAGGTGTCATGCCCACCAAGTGGACATAAGCAGTGACAGCACCAGTGCCAGCAACGTTGCCTGAGCGCTCGCAGCAGCAATAGCCGAGCTGGTTGGCGCAGCGTTGGGGGCGGGGGCGGGTGGTGCTGCAAGAACGGAGGCAGAACAGTGCAAGCGACTGCCGATTGATGACGTAAAGCGTGATATGCAGGGGATAATTGGTTCATGCTCGTGCCTGTGCTCTTCAACTCTAAGATGGTGGTCATTGAGTCAACACAGTATCTCCCTTCTATGTTCAGCTGCTCACCACCATACAGGGTGTCGTTGAGCCTGTTGAGCACCAGTGCCAGGTCAGCATGAACCTCCTCCAAGTCAGCATCAAGGCCAGCCTCACGAGCCACCTCCTCATCTCCCACAAGCCAGCTGATGCTAAAGCTGGTGCCCGTGCTGTTCAAGCTTACAGAGAAACATGAGCAGCACCAACCAAACTGAGACAGACCAGCGATATGGGGAAGGCATCAGTGAAACACGCAGCAGCAGGGGGATTAGCAAGGAGTGTAAACAAGTTGCTGCAGCGCACCCTTCTTGGCATCAGACAGGTTGTCGGCGTTCTGTGGGTAAACAACTTGACAAACACGGGGATGGGCTGCCCTGTGGCCCTCACAACCAGGGGTCAGTACTGCAGCAGGCAGCAGGTAAGATTCAGATTACTCCCCCACACCAGCTCCATATGTTTGTTTCAAGACATGGATCATTTTGCGTTAACACAGCATTCGTTGGTATCATGTCTGTTTGCACCCTACATGCTCAAGGACATACCAGCTGGCTGAAGCAGCTAGACAACAACAGCCATGTTCTGCTTGAGCTGGCGCATCCCTGTGATGCCATGGGGATGGAGATGCACCATATGCCGCATGCTTCTGTTGCTGCTGGACTGTTGTACATGTAGGTGGGCGGTTGCATGGATAAACTGGCGCGACATGGCAGGCTTGCCTGTTGAAATGTTGACCCAGCGCTCATGTTATCCATCACGCTGGCAGGCCGATCGAGCCAGGCCTCCAGGCTGGGAAGAACATCAATAACATCTGCAGTCAGACAGCAGCGTGGCTACCCAAAGGGAAAAAGGGAAATTTACGCCCTTGGGTGTGGATTGAGGAAGCGCTATCACCTAGACCGCAACTGCTGAGGCGGTGCAGGCTCCGCCATACTACGTCTTTGGTTTCAGCGTTCAGGATTCGCCCCTTGGGGCCCCTTGGAAGCAGCGGTGTCGTAGGCTACCCTTCGGCGGTTTTCCCTCCCTAGTTCCAGCCAAGGTTGATGCCTCGACTGGCGTACTAGGTACCACTTTCCGCCTATCCCCTCTTTCCAGATTCCAAAGAAACAGCGTGGCTACCAGCATTGCAACCCACAATTGACGCTGGGAACATAAAGTAACTATGAGTACTGCCAGCTGCCGCAAGCGTGGGGGTTGTGAGCGCACGCCTGTGACGTGCCATACTTCAGCGCCACAGCAGGCGAGCCAACACCAATATGCGGTTATGACGCTAGCAGAGGCGAGTCCACGTCTTTGCTCACCATCGTAGCTACCGAGTGAGAAGTCCGAGGGCAGGCTGCTGGTGGACAGAGTGTATACTGTTGGGTCCTGCTGCTGGCAGCCCAGACCGAAATAGGCAGTATTTACGCTGGTGTTGCCCACAAATGCGATAGGCTGGGAGATGTCCATGCCCTGCACAGCCATGTAGCAAGTTGGCACATCAAGATAGTGCTGCGAGGACTATATCCAGATGGCTGGAAGCACTGGGTCGACTGAAATGTGTTGAAGGGCGCACGAGGAAGGGTGAAAGGGTCCTTGCTGGCAAGTAGCACACCCGTGCA
This sequence comes from Ettlia oleoabundans, assembly GCA_019693395.1. Lineage (NCBI taxonomy): Eukaryota > Viridiplantae > Chlorophyta > Chlorophyceae > Chlamydomonadales > Ettlia > Ettlia oleoabundans. The sequence continues at coordinate 11,799 of JAAMXP010003827.1, read as the reverse complement.
TGCAAGTTGGCAAGACTACAAACTCCCTGCCGCCATGTTTAGCTTGGTTCCTGTTCTGCCCGGGGCAGTCTTTACCTCAAAGTTGGCTGAGGGGAAGACGGCGGAGATGTGGCTGCCCTCTCTGGCATGAAATACTGGCGTAGGAACTGACTTACCTCTGCAACAATGTTTGTGGCTTACATCTGTGGGAGGGTGCTGTGACTCTTGTTTCTGACTGGTTGATCAGACACATGCGGCAGCAGCAGGCAAAGCTGTGGCACCCAGCATCATCTGCAGGGAGCAGGGCATCCACCACATCCTGCCCAAACACCTCCCCTTCGGGGATGGTGAGAATGTAGGCGACAGCTCCAGCTGAGTAGGGGCTTGTCAAATCTGCCAGACGGCTCAACTCATAGGAACCAAAGCTCATGGACCTGCATTTTGCAGAAATTGAAGTGATGTGGCTGTTGGGCATGTCAACACGGCTGTGAGTACGTGCGCTTGGGGGAGTAAGCAGTCGCTTGCTGCCCTGCAAATGGTAACCTTACATCTAAGCCCCGATGAGGCGCAGGCCAAGGGTTAACACAAAACCCCGTCTCTGGCCAAATGCATGGCTGCTCACGTGTTGATTGTGAAAAGCTTGCTGGCTTCAAAGGCGTTGGCAAGCCAATCTGGCACCATATCTATCATGTTTGGGTTTTGGTAGTCCTTCACAAGGGGGCCCAAAAGTACCCAATTCCACCAGCCGGGAAGGGCTCGCTGGTGTTGGTGTACGGGCAGTCGCTGGCAGCGTGGGCAGTCACGCTACAAGCCGCCACAAGGAGCAGCAGGAGGGCGGCCGCTGCGGGACCTGTGCAGCGGGGGGTGGGAACCATTGAGACTGTGCGGTAAGCGCGAGAGGGCAGTTGCGCGCCTCGGAGGCTGAAGATGGCTTTGTAATACTTTACCTGCTAGGCTTCCGGCCATGTCGAGCGCTTCTTTACAGCAGTTTGAAATCTGGCGGAACGCGATGCCCGGCTTTCCTCAGTTTGAGGATGCCGGAACGGGCAACTTTGAGATGACCCCGCAGGTAGCTTGGGTTCATGGCTTAACTCGAAGCATCGTTGGCGAGACCCATCTACCGGAGCATAGCACCCGCAGCAGGACCGTGCATAGTGTGTGGATTACGGTTGTTTGCGGGGCACGAAATACTTCGAGGTATCATGGATAAGGCAAGGCTTACTATCATGGCTGCGTCTGCACTGTGTGCAGTGGTTTGGTCATACTCCATCTTCAGCACCCACACCTCGGTGCCGGACCCCGCGACGTTACCAGCAGGCGTGCACCGGCCCGCGGAGCAGGCCAGCGGCTAAGGTATGGGTCGCAAGCGATATCTCGGGGTTGTCTAAGTGAGCAGGCTTGCACCGCTGTTGAACGCTTCTCTTACAATATCGGGCGTGCTAACCGGGGCTTTGAACGTAGGTCTGGGGGTGAAGGGCCTGTTGGGGTTCACCACCCCGCATCCTGCCGCCCGCGTCATAAGCGAACGGACTTGTAACATAATTCCTAGCAGCAAACACCAGCTTGCTCTGCTGTTTTGTGCAGGTCCAGTGCTGTCTCGTCTGCAGACGGATGTCTTTATGAAATTTATCTACTGGGACTCCATGCGGAATGGTCGTCTTGCTGGCCACCCCAGGTGCCAAGTTGAGCGCCCTAAGCCCAATCCTGCCCTTCGTCAAATGAGACCCACACACACCTTTTCCCAATTTTTCCGTTCTGGCCTGTACTTGCAACCATCCAAGCCAGCCCTAGGGCTTTTCTCTCCGTCGGCAAATTTTGCATATCCATGAAAAATGCATCCCGCACCCTGCCTTGAGTGTGCTGAGGGTAGCCCATGGCTGCCGCTGTTTGTCCTGGTGCTGGGCTCAGTTTGACATTGCTTTTTTTGTAGCCGTTGTTTCCCTGTCCCTACATAGAGCCCAATGGTTCACTGCCCTGCACAATGTTTTCCCGTGCATTTCAAGCGGATGTATCTTATTGTGTATTTGTAGTGCGCGAAGAGAGGCTGCGCTATTGCGTTTCTATTCTGGCAATATGCGCATACATTACAAGGTTTGTTTGTCGATTAGGCTTGCCAACAGCTGTGGATGCAAGTGGAAGTTGTAAATCCTCACAGGTTGCCCGGAGAGTGGTTATGAATCGACAACATTAGCAAATGCCGTGCTGGTTAAATTGACCATAAATTTGCACAACCAACTTCATACATCACCACAACACATTATAACGCTAATAGATCTTGGCAGCAGTACCCGCCGTCTCATGCGCTTTGGCGGCGCAGCGGCCAGCTGGATTTTCTTGGATGGGCACCCGGCATCGAGCCCAGTGGTGAGCTTTATAAAGGTTGCTCGCTCTCTTTTTGCTGTTCTAGAGCGCCCCCCTCCTGCTAGCACACAGCAACCTCCTGCACGGTTACACCCCCTTCGGTGCAGCCAACCATGGATCAGTTCGGAGAAACGGTCAAGGACTTTGCGAAGAACTCTGTCAGGTGCGCCGACCGTCCCGGCTCACCGGTGGCCAACTTGACGCAAATTTGCTCCCATCGGTGTGTCGTTCCGCTCTCTCCGCTGCAGGCTTGTGAAGAGGTGTCAAAAACCTGACCGGGTGAGGGTTGCAGCCCGCGATCGGGCCCAGACGCGGCCATCACTCGCGCCGTTCCGCTGCTTGTTTGTGTGCTGGGTGGCAAGGCTGCCTGATTTCATGGCCTGCACGAACACCGGATTGAGGGTTGGTGAAGTCTACGGGCGCGCCAACTTTAGCAGCACAGTTCCCCAGCAGTCGGGCGGCGGGCGGTAGCATTGGCGGGTCATGTGGCCTACCCTTGTATACAGCAGCAGTGGTTGCACAATAGCGCGCGCAACACGCTGGCCTGCTGCATTTTAGTAATCTGCGGCTAGCTTGCGCCAAAGCACCGACATGGGCACCTTAATGGCTGATCGCGCTGCAGCATTGCCGGTCCCCTGCCTGTCCCACTCTCCCGGATTTGCAGAAGGAGTTCTTCAGGGTGGCGCGGCTGACGGGCATTGGCTTCTTTGCAGTGGGATTGATTGGTTTTGTGGTGAAAGTAATTTTCATCCCCATCAACCAAGTAAGGCAGTGCTTCTTTTCAATCAGCTCATTCATGGTGGGGCGTGGTGCTTGATGATGTGTGTGGTGTGCTCAAGTTGCGAGTCATTGAAGGAATAGGCAGGTGTTAAGGACGTGCATAGGCGCAAGAGTAGACCATCAGTTCCAACAAGGCAATCCATGCCATCCTGCCAGTTACGTTGTTTGCCCAATTATCTGCTGACATCCTCCTCTGCAGATCATCATTGGAACAAACACCAGCTAAGCAGCAAACACAAACCAGCAGCAGCAAAAAGTAGCAGCTATGTGGGTGACGGCAGCACCCCGGGCGTGAAGCCACCCTCTCTTTGTAGGTGCCTTCGTTCATTCTCCCCCGCAATCCTTTGTATGATTGACAAACTGAACTGCCCACACCAGCTCCTCGTTTGGCTTCATATGCTTTGAGGGAGCATGTAACACGCTATGAGTGTAGTCACAATTGTGCTCAGGCAGATGGCAACACATCAAGAGTAGGGCGCTGAGTTAGTCGGGACATGGGGCAGGTCTGCTGGCAAAAAAGGAGAATTCCTTTGCTGCGAAAAGGAAATGACTCAGGTTCCTCCAAAAACTGGTGGCTGGCTGCCTCAAAGTGGTCACACTCAACGCCTAGGAGAGCGAGAGCGGCTGGGGCTTCGGCGCGGGCTGCGACCCTTGTACGGTGAGCGGCTGCGAGTGAGGGCACGGCGCCTGCAGGGTCAGCAATGGGCCAGCAAACCACAGATCCTCAGCATGCAGAGGCAGGGCTAGGGCTGGACAGCTTGGCATCTGGGTCAGACATGAGCAGGCAATGATGCTGCTGAATGACATCAGTGGCATGAGCAGCAAGGGGTGCGGAGGCAGCAGCAGCAACTCTTTAGGCAGGCTCCAGTTCGGGTAGGCAGCCAACATGTACAACTGTCCATCCACACGCAAATCGCCATATCTAGGTGCAATAAACTGCATGATACATACAAAAACACCCCAGCTACACACATTCACCTGTCTGGTGAGGGGCTGCGGCGTACGGGTGAGGGGCTGCGGCGAACCGGGCGCGGGCTGCGGCTGCGGTCATATGATGGGCTGCGCCGCCGCCTCTCCATGCTGCGGCTGCGAGAGCGGGCACGGAAGCGGTCTTCATACCCGCCCCGCCCGCCACGGTCCTCGAAACGATCACGATAGCCACCACCGCCACCGTAGGCGCCTCCATAACCACCGCCGGCGTAACCACCGCCCAGGCTGTTCTTGTTCACCACATACTCCACTGCAGGCAAGGCGGTGCAGGAACACGAAATTCAGTCGCAGGCAATAGCACCAGGGCACCCAGGGGATCTCCCAAGCCTGCTGCAGTAGCTTCTACCTTTGCCGCTATTTACACAGCACCCTCACCCTGTGGCCACCCATCAATCCAACCAAAACTCCTCTATCCCTGCATCTGCAGCTGTCATTTCCCATCTTTCCTTCCGGGCCACTTCCTCCCACGTCTTACCCGTAATCTCCCGGCCCTGTATGCGTGAGCCGTGCAGCTGCTCGCACGCCTCCTTTGCATCCTCAACCCGCTCAAACTCCACAAAGGAGAAAGTTTTCTTGATCTCGCAGCGCTGCGGGATTGGGGGAAGGGGGCCAGCGGCAAGGTAGCAAGGCCATGATGGAGGCAAATAACGATGTTTTCGCACCGCTGCGAGTACGAGGCAGGGAAACGGCACGCAGCGTGGACGGGCAAAATCGAGGCAGGAGTCGGGACAAGGCCGGCAGCATTTAAGTAGATCAATGTTCATGGGCACAACATCAAAACAAGGCATGCATGCAGGCGGCATGGCAAGATGGCAGACTGGATGGCACGCGAAGGCAAGCACAAAGGCAGGTCCAGCCCAGACCTGCTGCTTCGTTCCTGCCCCAGGTGTGTAACTACATGCAACATGAGTGGGCAAGAACAGGCAAAAATGGCTGGCAGAGCAATCTTGCTTCAATGCGTCGTAAAACTCACCACCAGGCGCCCAAACTCCTCAAAAGCCTTCTCAATGTCCCGGGTGCGAATGTTGCGGGGGTCAAACCCAGCCACAAAGAGCGTGCGGTTAGGCTCTGCGCTGTTGCGGCGGGCCTTCTCCCGCTCCCGCACGTTTGCATCATTCTTGGCAAATTCCACACGCAGGCGACGGCGCATGCGGCCCCATTCGCGGCTGCAAGGCGCAGTGGTGGTACAGTTGTGGTTCTGTCGCCAGAGGTGATGGGGGAGGGGTTAAAAGAAAGACGGTAGAGGACAGGGATATCTGTAGGCTTGATAGTGAATGGGAACGCACGAAAATGTCATGTAGGAAAGAAGAGCAAGTGAGCAGGAGAGATGCTTGGCCAAGCAAGCAAGGAGGGTGCTTTGCAGGCCGACAAACGCCACGTGCAACACGCACTTCACAGCCAAACGACTGGCCAATGCAGCATTGCTGCACCACCCAGATACACTACAAGCCCTGTCAGTAAAGCAGTTGCAGCCGGGCGCCACAGCATGGAATAGCCACCTTGATTCAGCCACCCTGACAGCGATGGCAGCTGCCCAAGGTATTGCTGGGTGCTGCTTACCCGTCCAGTGCATGGATGGCGTCCTCAGCATCCCGCTTGTCCTGATAGTGCACAAAGCAAAAGCCTGGAAAGAGTTGAAGGTTGGGAGGCGCAGGGCGAGGGAAGGGGGCAGGGAGGGGCAGGTAGTAAGGCCGGGGGTTGGCGTAGGTGACGGCCACATGTGGGCGGTGGCCGGGAGAAGGTGGCGCAACTAAGTTGTTGATTGTCCGGGCTTGGACTGGCACCATGCAGTCGGTGGGCACTCTGAATTTGTCTCAGCTGGCTGTCAGCACCCGCGGTATGGATGTCGACAGGGAGCAACGGTGAGTGAAGCCCGGAGGTCAAAAGCGCGGTTTTCGGTGACTTTCGTTGACTGGCAGCAGCGCGGCAGACTGACGACAGGGTTGGCATGATGACGGCATAGGTTCGTGGGGTCAGCCGACAGAGCCGAATCACGATGCCAGGCAGCCAAAGGTGACAGTTGACACCGCAGCCATAGGTGATCGGTGAGCTGATGCGGATGGCGTGTGATGCCACATGATGACGGAGGGTGACGGACAGGGGCACGCAGGCGGGCGCCATTGTGGGTAGGAACGTAGCAGCATGGGAGCCGATGAGGGTGCGGAAGAGCAGGGATGGCAGACGCAGGGTAGAGAGCCGTGGCGGCGGGTCAGCGATCAACGCGGCAAGGGAGACGGGGCCTGCGTCTCGCTAGCTGCTCTGCCACGTGACTGAGGAGCCACTAGGGGCCGCGGCATACCGGACTTGTACTCTACACGGTCCACGGGCCCATATTTCTCAAATGTCCTCTCCAGCTCCCGCTCGTCCGCATCATACTCATAGTTGCCCACATAAACTGCGATGGGGCACATCAATCGATAATATCGGACATCGTGCCGTGAAGACAGGGCTAGGCCAGACATCTCAACCCGTTGTGGTTCGTGGGCCCCCAGCTCTTTGGGGGCCCTTCATTCTAGTGAAGCCTCACCAGGGGGCATCATCTTGCTTGACCGGTGCTAGGAGCTTGTGAATGCGAAGGTATACAAGGCCCCGCGCTTACGGAGATGTTGTCGGCGAGCTTTGTCAAATGGTCACGCCCGTTGTGACCCTTACAATCCAGACATACGCTGGTGGGCGCGGTAGGCTTGCTGTGACACCACGAGCCCTGTGTACTGCAGCACAAAAGTAGTGCTTTTCATCGTCTCACTTTCTCTTGCATGCATTGTCCATCCCCTCACGCAGCTGCTGGCATTGCGGTGCACATGAAAGCGGCTATACACATATTAGGAAACAAAGGCTATGTCTGGGATGCCGACGGTGATTTTGGCCGCTGCCTAACGTGTTGCCGCCCCCCACACCCAACGTGTTGTTTTCACAACATTATAATGCGCTGTAATACCTGCAGTGGCTCACTGGTTGCGTCTGGAATGTGGAATAGTGGGCGCGATGGTCGGCGGCGTGGCGGGTACGATGCCGCAGCTTTGTAACTTGCTGCTGTATGTTGCTGGGGTGCACTTGACTGACAGGCATCACAATTCCCACCATAGAAATTGACAGCTGCCAAACACGCGGCTGCCTTTCTTCCGCCATTCCCATTCCTCCTTACAGCTCCCTAGCCTCCTGCTGATTGACCCCAATTTCGCTGCTCCCATCGCAGCCTTCAAACAGCAGAACGCGGTGCATGGATTGCCACTTGAGCTTTGTCCTGAGGAAGTAACACTGGCCTTGGAGCGCAACTGGGGGGAGCTGCAACCGACGTTGCGCAGGGGCAAGCTTGCATTGGCGCTGGCAGCATTAGCGGGTGGAGGCAGCAGGAAGCGGGGACGAGAAGCAGCCTCCAGCCGGTTCCAGTACTATGACTCTGAAGAGGAGGGGGAGGGAGATCCAGATGGAGATCTTGCCATGCAGGACGCGGCACAGCAGGCAGCTGCAGAGACACAAGAGGAGCCCGCCTGGCGGGAAGCCTTGACCCGTGGCGCAGCCTTCACCATTCCCACCACTCCTGCTGAGGCCGCTGCAGCCAACGGCACACACACAGTCACTTACACAGCCACCAACGACGGCAGTGCAGTAGAGGGGGAGGCGGCAACAGTTGCAGAAGGTGCAGCAGGCGCAGCTGGGGAGGTAGCGGTAGCCTGGAACTTTCCAGCCACACAGGAAGAACGGCACCGCTACGGGGTTTTCCGAGACCTGCATGCTAGGGGGTAAGTTTCCCCTTGCCCCTCCGTCCAGGTTCCCTGCCAAACAATGCTAACAGGAGAAGCGCAGCTTGTCAGCTTTTTGTGTTGTAGTACACGGCAGCAGCTGTTACTGTAGTACTCATTGCTGTTGCCGCGATGGCCCTTTGGTTGCCACAACCTCTACATTGCTCCATACTACTCCCTCAAGGTGCGCTTACCTCATTATTGTTCCTGCTGCTGGCCTGACCTTCTGCTGCAGCTACCGCCTAACTGGGGGAAGCAAGTTTGGAGCTGACTACCTGGTGTATCCTGGGGACCCCACGCTGTACCACGCCCAGTTCTGCGTGCGGCTGATGCGGTACGACCAGCCTGTATTGCCCGCCATGTTGGCTTCAGCCACCCGTGGTTCACATCAAGCACGCAAGCACCTGCTGATTGCCAGCGTGGTGGAGGAGGGAGAGGAGCAGGAAGAGGGACAGGAAGAGGGAAGGGACGTTGCTCACGAAATGACACAGGCAGTATTAGAAGCAGCAGGGGCACGAGTGGGCACGGCCAGCAGCATGGGGGTGACCACCAGCCAGGCAGCTCCAGCGCAGCAGGCAATAGAGCCAGCAGGTGGCCAAGAGCAGCCGCAGCAGCAGGACAAACAAGAGAATGCAGCTGGGGCACCAATGCTGCAAGGCGGAGAGAGCATCTTGCAGCAAGGTGCTAGTGGCCATGGCACGGGCAGGGAGTGGAAGCGATATCAGATACACTACATCACTATTGGCCCAGTGGAGGGCTTTGGTTGAAATGAGGCCACTCCAGCAGGAGATTGCCACACCACTGCCTCCTCCTTGCCTGGTTGGGTCCACGCTAGTCCTGTTCATTATTGCATGCTATCATACTGCACAACTACCAGTGCAGTTTAATCCTTGTGAGAGGACCTGTACTTGGCTTACAGTGGTGGATAGTTTTGCTGGTTACCAAAACGGTGGATGTTGAGTCATGGGTTAAGGTTGAAGAGAAGGGCAGTGAAGGGGGTCAGACAAAGCAGCAGGTGACCCGCGGAGATACGCTCAGTGGAGCTCAGTGGAGCCGGGATGCGAGTTAGCCACAGACGGGAGAAGGAGAGCACAGGCCAGCAGCATAGAAGTCAAGCAAGCAGGGGAGAGACAACCCAAAGAGCAGCTGAACAGGAACCTTGACAGGCAAGCCATGGGCAAGATAAAGCGGAAAACAGTCAGGTTGGCAGGAGGCCCAGGCCCGAATTGTAATCAAATACACCAAGGAAGGGGATTTTCAAGCGTGTTTTTGGTAGTTTGCTTTGAAAAGCTGAAAGCATGTGAGGAACACGAGAGAGAAAGCAAGGAAGCCAAATTGGCGCAGGCAGACGCAGGCACGAGTGCCGCTGAGCTCAGGCAAGCCAAGACACTAAGGCAGCATTTGCCCATAAACACGCCAGTGTAGATTGTCGCTTGCCATGATCAATTTGGGAACACGCCAGGACAGACCAGCGGCCTTCAGCGACGGTACCCGCTGCTGCGGTAGTCCCGATCTGCAACACGAATCATGGAACAGGAGGCAGGCAAATCAAGCTGCAGGCAGGCCATGAATGTGATTGAAGAACACTGTAGGTGTGGTTGTCAGGCTTATGGAGTGCGAGCGCGCCAGGAACTTTCAGTAGTAGGCATGAAGGTGCAAATCTACACAGGTGGGCACATGTTCACGCTGCATGGACCTCCCCAGCGGCAGTCACTGCACAGGTAAATAACGATGCAGCTAGCATGCAGTTGCCCTCATCGTTCCAGACATAAGTTGAGTCCTCACCACCAAGGCATGGTGGCTAGGAATAGCGTATATATTAAGCTATCACTGGGCAGCGGCAAGCTGTGCTAATGCGCGGCTCACGACTCGCTGGCAGCAAACCATGCATGCAAACCCTTATGCGATCCATGATCCATGCAAACACTTACAAACACATATCGCACAAACAACAAACGGTAGCAAGCAGGTCAGCCTACCAATGCAGAACAGCGGGGCTGGCTGCGGGCAGACAAGCGTGCAGGCCAGGCAGTTCAAAGGCAGCGCTGGGCCACCCACCGCCATGAGGACTACCTGCCTGCCTGCCGTGAGGCAGCGTGCTGCGCAGCGCTGGGTGGTGGGTAGGTTGGCGGGCGGGCGACGTGGCCAGGGGGCAGCCAGGGGAGCCAGCTAGCCGGTGTATGCAGCATGAATGCGTATGATGCAGACATATGGCGACAGACTAAGGCGAGGGGACAGGGGGGCAGATGCCAGGAGAGGAGTGGTAACTGAATTGGCAGAGCATCCAAAACACGCAGGAACGAAAAGGTTACCGAGACTACAGATTGAAAAGAATACAGACTCGAAGAAAGAGGCACCAACAGCAGAAGACGCAGAAGAACTAAATTTGGGGGACAGGTGCGGCACAGACAAGGACTGCAAGCCAGGGAGAGAGCGAAAATAGTGAGGACAGAATTTGCGGGACGAAAATAGTGAACTGCCAAACGTGTGCAGTAGGCTGTGCCAGGAAAAAGATTTTGGGTAGACCACGCCGGATGGCAAGGAGTGAGATAAATACACAAGTGTGCAGGAGCAGGGATGCCATGCGGCGCACCTGGGCTTGCTGGCATCCCCTCTGGCGTGCTCACCCATCTGCCTGGCACTAGGCCAACAAGCAAACCGTTTGTTCGGAGTGCCGCCGTCGCCACGCGGCCGCACCTCCCAGCGCATTGCAGCCGCCCGTTGACAGGCAGGAAGGCAGGAGCCTCAAGAAGCTGGGGCAGCAACAGGGGCAGGGAGGGCCACATGTGCGCCTGGGCGGTGGGTGCCTGGGGAGATCAAGGAGCAAAGGGCACAACGGAAAAGCACAACGGTAGTGTCAGCTTGGGCAAAGGGGCTGGACATGGAGGGACGGCATGGCATGGATGCAATAGCACTTCCGAGCATTGCAAAACGCTGCATGATTTTCCTTGTTGATATCGAAATGCTACTTTAAGCGCCCCCAGTGGGAAGCACAATACCCAACTACTTAACACACGCCCCGAACTGTGCATACCAACACGGGGCCCGCATTTTGTTCCTGAAAAGTGTCGAGTGTTCTGTGAAAAGCGTGTTGTGCACAACTGGCGCTAGTGTGCACCATGGCAGCCGACCAGCCTACCTGGCTGCCCGAAAACCCTCCAACTCCCCTAGCTTCTTTTGACCTGCCGGCCAGCAAGACCGACCGCCATTTACTGTGCAAACTCAGCGCAAATGGCAGCAAGACACGCAACACACCTTCACGACGCCGGTCATCCCGTCGGGGCGGGCGCCCACCAGGGCGGTACAGCAGCCGATCCTCACGCCTGTCTCGCTTGCTGCCGCGGTCCCGCTCTTTCTCCCGGCTGCGACTGCGACTCCTCCCACGCTTCTTGTCCTTTTCCCGGCTGCGGCTTCGTCTGCGAGATCGGCTTCGGGAGCGGCTGCGTGATCGGCGCCGCTCGGCCTTGCTTCCATCATCCTGCTTGCTCGAATCAGGCTGAGGCTTCCTCCCATCACTACCAGGGCCCACAGTTGTGCCATTTTCACCAGTGGATGGGTCCCTGCCCGCTACGCCACCGTCGCCAGACTTTTGCTGCTGCTTGTCGCTGCAAGCCTGTTGCTGCGCACTGGAAGGTGCCTGGCCCTCGCTGCGCTGCGGCTCTGCCGAAGCGGCTGGCAAACCTGCCAGCGAGCCTACAGTGGAGGGCGCCGCCGAGGTGGGTGATCGCAATGGCGTGCCCTGCTGCATGGAGAGGAGAGTAGCGGCATGTTGCATTTTGGGTGAGAAGAGCAGGCAGAATTGGGGCCGGGCTGTGGGCTAATGCGGGATCACGGTAGCAACACGTCAAGCAATGGACTGCAGGTTTAACCGGCCAGGTGCAATACAGTCCAGCCCGACCGCAGCCATATGCGTGCCAAAGCGCCCCCCCACCCCACCCCCCCCACC
>JAAMXP010003822.1:10712-21476 GCA_019693395.1 Ettlia oleoabundans | reverse complement strand
CCCACCCACCCACACCAGCGGCAGGCAGGCAGGTAAGCAGGCAGGCGACTTGCCTTGTTTGAACCCTGCAGGAAAGCATGGCAAGCTAGCACTGATGCGAGGGTGGTGTACTGCGAGTGTAGTGCCTGCTGCATCAACCTTGTGAAATACGAGCGCAAACTTAGTTCACGTCCTAATAGCTCGTAACTTTCCTTAAGAGACGTGCGCGATGAGTTGGGCATTCATATAGGGCTTGCTTTTTAACCTTTACACACGTCGAGCAGCACACGTAGGACGGTCCTGCGTCCTCGTCATGGCTCCACTACAGAACTTCCGGCGAAAATGGTCAACTGGGTGCATGAAGTTGTTTTTTAACGTAAGCAGCGCTGCCAGTACTTTGAAAGAGTGCAGAGGTACTTGTTCGGCCACGCGTGCCAACCCCGCAGCCTGTGCGGACAAGAGTCCCGTTATACGTATGTACGCCGGGTTGCTTATGCCATCCGGAAGGCTGGCTGCTCATAGCAGCCAAGACTGCCTTGCCAGCCAGCAAACGCTGGACCTCCAGCCGCCTCAGCAGCCGCGTGCCACAACGGTGTTAGACCTGGCCACGGACTTCCAGGTGAGGCACAAGAAGGGTTTTTGTCCTGCACCTGTTAGTTGGAACGGGTTTGGGCCAGCGGCAGCGTTGCCGCCCGTTGGCGGTCAGCGGCTTGCAAGGTAGCGCTATGCGAAAGGTCCCCATCCCTCTGCCCCAATGGTTTCCTTTTCTCCGTTCTTCTCGCAGCATGTGCGGATTGATGATGAGGAGGATGAGCTGGTTGATGCTCTGTGTGAGGAGTTGCAACTCGGAGCGTTCGGCGCCAAGCTCCCAGCCCAAGCCGCATTAGCCGCTGCAGCGGCAGCCGCCACAGCGGCGCTACTGTGTCGCACAGGCAGCACAGAGGCGGCTGTGCTCGCGTCGGCTGCCTTGTTCTCTACTGCAGGCTCAGTCGAATTAAGGTGGCCTGTTGCCAGTGGCTTCCAACATCAGGTGCTGCAGCTGACCGCCGCACCCAGCATCGGCGCCATTGACAGCGGGGCACGCTACACCTGCACGGCTGAGCTGCCGCTTTCCCCAGTCCGCAGTGCCTGTGGCTTGTGCACCCTCACACTCTCTTCTCCCGCCACTGCGGAGGATCAGCAGGCTCTTGCGGCCTTTGCTGCTGACGTGGGCAGGAGGTTGGGCCAGGTGCTGAAGGAACAGCAGGAGGTGAGGGCCGCCGCTAACTGCCGCCGGATCAATGTCGGCAGCAGCAGCTGCGGACCGTGCTGAACTCATTCTCTGTCGCCCAGCTGTCATCAGAGTATAAGCGTGCGCTACTAGGGTTCCTGTCTGTTGTAGTGCTGCCTAATATGAGCCTGCTGGTGCTATGGCTGTTCTTCTATCATCCAGCCTGCCGTGCGCTTTGCATGAGTGCCGCTGCCTTGATTCTGCCCATGGCTCTCTACTTTCGACTGCATGCCCGCCCTTGCCACCTCTATGCGTACACCAAATCAAACATGACACATGGACACGCACACAACATCCATTGCAGGCCACCTTTGACCGGATCAGCGCCGAGATGCAGCTGAACCTCTTGACAGCTACCACCCTCATTGCGGCGCCCACCATCTCCATCCATCCACGTGCCCTGCCAGCAGACGGCCCAATGGCAATCACCAGCACACGGATCCCGGATATCCGGAAGACTTTCCCGCGGCAGTCAACGACAGCCTCCTGCTAGTATTCCACACAGACCGTGCCTGCTGGGGCCAGGTCGGGCCTGCCACGCCTTCCACTTAGCGTGCGCCTGTTGCAGCCAGGCGGGACCTGCCTGATAAGCCGCGTCTGTCGCGACCAGGCGGGCTCGCAAGGCTCCGAACCGCTAAAGACCAGCTGCATGCTGGGCTCGGCTTCCTCAGCTGCCGCTTTCCATGAACGGTGACAGCACAGCCTATTGCCAGGCCTGCTACTGGCTGGTAGCAGGATTGCCAGGCAAGCGTGGCAGCACCCCGTAACATTCCCGGCCCTGTACCCGCATACAGGGCCGTCCCATGCATTCATACATGACCTGATCAGCCTCCTAGTTTTATTGAGCGGAAATCCACACCTCCTCTTTAATGCCAGCATGTACATATGCTGCTCAGCTCTGGCCTCTCGATACCTACCTTCCACCTTGTTCTTATGTTTATCATGCAGACTGTACTGCACTGTCTATATCGCAACCTTACAGCGGCTGCCTACATAGATGTGCTGCCTCCTTGCTATTATGACCTAGAAATAAATTAGTTGTAGCCCACTTTAGCCAAGATACTCCTTTTCCGAACTATCCCCCTGCCCCCTGCTGCGCTGGTACATGCTTCATAGTGCATGTGCACCCACCTTAGCTACCTGCCCGTTTGCATTACCTGCGTGTTCCATATGTAGTATGAGATGCACGTATAGCATCAAGTTGCATGTAATTGTTTCCTTTGGCTCCGCCTCCCGAGCAGCTGCCACTGCACCTGCAAAGCTGGCAAGTCGCTGGCGCGTGGCGAGGCGTCTCTAGCAGCGGCTGGCCTCCAGGGCTTTCCATACAAGGGGCGTTCTTGCTGTGCAAAAACGGTCGGCTCCAAATATCGCGTCGGAACACGATACCCTTGGCTAGCTCTTTTGGGATGGCGGTGTTGGCGCCACGTCATTCCTTCCTGCTGAACATGGAATCATCGCCTTTATGCTGTCACTTCCGCTGTTTCTAGGTTCTAAATATTTCCAAGAGCCCACCACTTTCAACGGGGCAGTCCAAAAGAACACTGGAAGTGATCCTGCGCTTCGCAGCCGGGGTGCTTGCTTGCTGGCGCTGAATAAAGACCAGCAGTGTTTGAGTGCATATCAAGCAAGTCAGGATTGATGCGTGGCGCTGCGCTTGGCCAGCGCTGGCCAGCGTCGCCCGCTCAATTTGCGCCTTCAGGCATCCGCTGCCATCCCTCTTGGGTAGGCACTTTTGGGTTGGCACCTTGCCTGCTGCGTTGACGGCAGTCTAGCCTGCCACAGCGGCAACTGGCACAGCGGCAGCTTTTGAGTTCTGCATCTTGGGTTGCACCGCTTCCCGCTGACCGCTTGCATATGAGGTCGCATTCCTTGGCCTGGCACCCACAGGGCCGCTTTGGATGCCGCTCCCCGCTGATCTGGGGAAGGCAGTGACTAGCAATAAGGCTACGGTGGTGGGGATGCAGGGCGCAGCAAGCCCCACGTCCGCCGCCATCGTATCTTCCTGTCAACTGCCCACTCAAAACCGATTGCTTTGGCAGCCTAGAGCAGGGTGTGTTGTTTGGCTGTTAGGTTACACCAGCACTATTTGACTCACTTTCAATATCGGCAAGCCCTCCCATTAAGTTGGCCTGACGCTGGCTGAATACTTAGGCGGGTGCTGGCTGACTGTATTCTTGATGGTTGCTGGCTGGCATTAACAAACCATGATTTGTGGGCAACTGTGTCAATAACGCTGCAACGCTGCTCTTCTATCAATGCATGCTTGGTGAGCGGTGGCGTAAAGGCCTGCTGCCGCCAGTGCCACCAAACTTTGTGGGGTTGTATGAGCACGTTCCAAAGCACTACACGTCTGGCAGCCAGCCAGGAAAGCCACCCGGCATAATGACCAGAACAACAGGCAAAACGCAGAAGCTGTAACATTTTAAAAACACATTCTAAAGCACAACACGCCTGGCAGCCACCCAGCAGAGATAACCGCACAGTGAACAGCAGGCAGAGCTGATTAGGAGGTGGGAGCCTCTGGTGCTGACAGCGCCCGCTGCAGCTGAGGCCCAAATTGCCAAGTAGCAGCTTTTTGAAATCCTCGTCGCAGCAGCTTGGCGGCAGAGGGAGCAGCTTTGCTGTAGCAGCTGCCAGCACAAAGGCCATGGCCAGCATTGGTTGCAGTTTCTTCAGCGCCCCTTCTTGGTAGCATTCTCAGCAGGGGCTCCGCACTGCAGGGAGTGGGGCTTCTTGCAGCAGTCTGGCCTGGGCTGCGGGCGCCAAGCAGCCGAGTGGCAAGACGGCCAAAATCTGCCTGCCAGCAGATCAGGGGCCTGCCCTATCAAGCACACACCTACACCCATGCCTGCCGGCAATTTGCTGCTGTACCAAAGACAGCGGCCTCGGAGGCAGCAACATTTTCAACGTTGACGCCCAAGCCACACCCGCACATACCCAGAGCCGGCCTGGCAGGCACAGAAGCAGAGCAGGGCAGCGCGAGCGTGATGGCAGGCCCTTGCCAGAGACTGGCCCTAGCCCTAGGATTAGCGGCACTTGTCATGTGCTGCTGAATCCTGGGAAGGCTGTGTGTGTTACACACAACAATGTTAATCGGCAGTGGAATGTTCATAAGCATTGTAGCGGCTCGCAGCGCGCGGCGCCGGCGTAAGCGCCGCCCCCAGCCCCGCCCCCAGCGGGCGGGCAACTTGTTTCAAATAATCCCTGCAGGAAAGCGTAGTGGAGCGCAGTTCTTCACGGCAAGCGCTGGGTGTGAGGATGGCTGTGAGAGCGGCGTACTGCGTGCGTAGTGCATGTTGCCTCAACCTTGTGCAAAACACCATCGCTTCCTAGGTTGACCTTCCAGCAGTCATAAGTTCGTTGGAAGACTGGATGAGGCACTCTCATGGTAGAATCGTCTTTCTAATTCCAGCATACGTCGTTCAGCACACGTAGGACGGTCCTGCAGTCCTCGTCACCTGAAGGTTTGGCTCCGCTACAGCACTTTGGGCTACACAGCCCCAATATTGTAGCAACATCTCTTCCAACCTAGGCAGCCCGGCTAGCACGGCTCAGTAGTGCAAAGGGACCTTGTAGGGCCAGGCCAACCCACAGTCAGTGCAGTTATATGTGCTACGCCAGGCTTGTTATGTTTTCTGGAAGTTCGGCTGCTCATAGCAGCCAAAGCTGCCTTGCCAGCCAGGCTCGCCGGGATCTGCTCGACTGCCAGAACCAGGAGCCGCGCCCTACACCCGTGTTCGACCTGGACACGGCCTTCCAGGTGAGGCACAATAAGGGTTTGTCCCCTGCAGTGGGTCAGGAGGAACGGGTTTGGGCCAGCAGCAGCACCGTCGCCCGTTGGCGGCGAGCGGCACCGTTGAGCGACGCAACGGCCCAAGGTTTCCAATGCCTTTGTGTGGTGCCGCAACGTCTTTCTTTTGGCTCTGTGCTGCTCGCAGCAATTGCGGATTGAGGATGAGGAGGATGAGCTGATTGAAATTCTGTGCGGAGAGCTGCACCTCGGGGAGACCAGCGGCACGCCCCCAGCCCCAGCCGCCCCGGCCTCTGCGGCTGCAGCCGCCACAGTGGCGCTACTTAGTGGCACGTGCAGCGCAAAGGCTGCTGTGCTCGCGCTGGCTCCCCTGTTCCCCACTGCCGACTCAATCGTTTTGACGTGGCCGTCTGTGATCGGCAGCCAACAGCAGGTGCTGCAGCTAACGGCCGCACGCGACATCGGCACCAGCGCCGGCGCCACAGCCTTTACTTGCACGGTTGAGCTGCCACTTCGCCCGGCCCACAGCATCTGTGGCTTGTGCACCCTCACCCGCTCTTCTCCCGCCACTGTTGAGGAGCAGCAGGTTCTTGCGGCCTTTGCCATTGAATTGGGCAGGCGGCTGGGTCAGGTGCTGAAGGAACAGCAGGAGGTGAGGGCCGAGTCTAACTGCCGCCTGCCCAACTGCCATCCGCCTGCCGATGATCCAGAACGGCACCAGCAGCTGGATTGCGCTCAACACATTAGCTGCTGCCCAGTTGATTGACTCTTGCAGAATGCAACTCTAGCGCTCCTGCCTGTTTAGCACTGCATAACAGTGGCGGGCCTGTTTGTACCATGCCTGCCCGTCTACCATCCTGCCCGCCCCGCGCTCTGCATGAGTGCCTCTGCCCTGGTTCTACACATTGCTCTTACAACTCTCCACAGCATGTCCACCTTTGCCACCTATCTGAATAGGTTAAGGTTACCAGCATTGAACCTTACATCATCCCCGCACCCCCCACCCCACCCCACTCCCCCCACCCCCTGGTTCCTTTGCAGGCCACCTTCAACCAGATCAGCGCCGACATGCAGCTGAACCCCATTTCAGCCACAACCCTCATTGCAATTGCTACCCCCGCCAATTCCGTCCATGCAGCAGCCCTGCCAGCACACGGTCCAACAGCAATCACCAGCAGGCGAATCCCCGCCATCTGTAGGACTTCTTTGCAGCAGTCAACGACAGCCTCCTGCTAGTATACCACACAGCCCGCGCCTGCTGGCGCCAGGCCGGGCCTGCCACTTAGTGTGCGTCTGCTGCAGCCAGGCGCCGCGGCTGTCGCAACCAGGCGGACCCGCTGGGCTCCTATGAACCCTTAAAAGGCAGCTGCTTGCTGCATGCTGGATTCGGCTCCATCAGCTGCCAGAACAGGGTTGCCTTCCATGAGGGGCACCAGCACGGCCTGTTGCTGGGCTCGCTACTGGTGGCGGGATTGCCAGACAAGCGTGGCAGCAGCCCTCCCACAACGCGCCCGCCCCAGTAGCTGCATGCAGCCGGGCCAGCATCTTAGTTTTATTGAGCGGAGAGCGACACCTTCCTATTTGATGCCAGCTTGTGCATATGCTCCCCAGCGCTGGCCTCTCAACAC
This sequence comes from Ettlia oleoabundans, assembly GCA_019693395.1. Taxonomy (NCBI): domain Eukaryota; kingdom Viridiplantae; phylum Chlorophyta; class Chlorophyceae; order Chlamydomonadales; genus Ettlia; species Ettlia oleoabundans. The sequence goes on along the minus strand of JAAMXP010003822.1, from coordinate 14,848 downwards.
CTACTTTTCAAGCTCTGTTCCCATATGCTATATGTTTGCACCATTTTCCCATGCATGCTTTCCATACTGACGACTGCATAGCAATCCCCTATATCGCAACCTTACCACGTGTGGATATATAAATGTGCTGCTTACCCTACTGTGTGACCTAAGTCACACTTAGCTATAGCCCAGTTTAGCCATGTCTTCCCTGCCTGCAACCATTTCACCACACCAGACCCCTGCCCCCTGCCCCGGGCGCCGCTGGTACATGTTTTGTTGTGCTTGTCTCCCTACCTTTGCTACCTGCCCAATGCAAGTGCCTCATATGTGCCTTATAAGGTAATCACCTGCCTGTTTCATGTAGTACGTTACGCACCTATGTAAGCATCTGAGTTGCCTACAGTGTAGTGGTTTCCCTGGGGAATGCCTCCCAAGCAGCTGCCACTGTACCTGCAAAGCTGTCAGGTCGCTGGCGCCGGCGGAGGCGCCTCCAGCAGAGTTCGGTCTCGAGGGCTTTGCGTGGGCCCTGCTGTACACTAATTGGCTCCATCTACCACATATGTGCATACATGCAAACACTACGTGGATAGCATAGAATGTGGCACCTCTCCACCTCCGGGGGGGAAGAGAGGAGTATCGGCACCTTCAATTGCCATCTGTGTTGCAAGTTCCGTTGCGGTTAGGCGGATGTAAAACACGCACATGCATGCATTGCACAGGGCAGCTGCTCGCCTGGCTGTAGCTGTTAGGTGACCCACCAACCACGAACTTGCGCCTTACACCAGTCAAATCGTTCCTGAGCCCCCATAACCGGCAGGGGTGCACTTTTAAACGTTGTTCTCGAGGCGCCGTCTTCCAGCGGTGAGCCACACAACGCGCCAGGTGGCAAGCAAAGGTCACCTACCTGGAAGAAAGCATCCACCAGCTCTGCATAAAAAGGCCAGAGCTCCCCACTTCGCCACTCATTTGTGTTTCGTCCGTCGATCACCGCCATGAAGCGATTCGTGATTGCCCTTGCGTTCCTCGCGCTGGTGCTGGGCGCCGCAGGTGCGCTTGGCCACCGCGTTTTCTGCTCTCCGCGCTCCACCACGACGGGGCGCCCACATTGAAGCGCATTATATGTACAGCATTGTAACTGAGCGGTTGATAGTGTCTGTGTTGTCCAGCAGTTCCCATGGATCGCAGTTCCACATCTCCTCGCATCCAAGGGCGCAGGCGCGTGCCCGGCGGAACCACCCACTCTTGCTTCCTGCCCCTCCCCTGAACGTGCGCTGCAGCCCATGATGGCCATTATCACGAGCACGAGTCCCACGATCGCGAGGACCGCCACGATGATCGCGACCGTGAGCGTGACACCCACGACCGCGAGTCACGCGATCATGACCGTGGGTCCCGCGATCGTGATCGCCACGACGGCGAGCGCGACACCCACAGCCACAGCCACAGCCACAGCCACAAGGAGTTCAGGACTGTCGCCGATGCCGTGATGGCCAGCCCCAACCTGAGCCTGCTGCTTGCGGCAGTGAAGGTGTGGGCAGCTGTAACCTGCCAATGCATGCAACTTGTCACGCCCGCAGCAACTGATTGAATCTACTCCTTGCTTTGTTGTTCACGCACCTGTGCTGCCATGCTGCTACAGCTATGCACGGTGCACATCTGTTGGCCCGTAATGCACCGGTGCTGTTCATCACATCTCTATTCAAATGCGTTGCCCGCTTCAGCACCCTCTAAAACCTCGAGATATTCTGCCCAACCCCCGTCACGGCGCGCCTGCAGGCTGCCGACCCTGCTGTCTTGGAGCTCCTCTCTGACCGCCAGTTCTCCGGCACCGTGTTTGCGCCCGACAGTGAGTGGCTGCTGCCTGCCTGTCACTCCCATATGAAGACTTATATGGGCGCACCGACTGACTGAGTGGCTGACTGACACAGTGCCTCGCGCCTCAAGTGACGTGCCAGCTGCTGCCAGTACCAGGAACATGCTCTACAGACTGCATGCACAGCAACCTGCCATCAGCCACCAGCTGCCGCCCCTTCATACTCCCACCGACCTGCCCAACCCACCCCACCCCCCAACACACACACGCACACGCACACGCACCGCACCGCACCGCACCCCACCCCCACCCCCACCAGCACACCCACACTCACCAATCCCCATGCCGCCGCCACCCCCAATCGCAACGGCTTGCTCCCGTTGCCTGCTGCAGACCGCGCCTTTGAGCGCCTGCTGCGCGACCTGGGCATCAGGAGGGCCGAGGACCTGCTGAGCCAAAGGGACCTCGTCACAGAGGCAAGTACCTTGGCTGCATCACACCTGTACTTGTAAGAAAGTGCCTTGGCTGCTACACTCCCTCACTTGAGCAGTCAGTACCGAAAAAGAAAGTGCCGAGGCTGCAACAATCTGTGCTGTGGCAGGCATGTGTTTGTGCACGGCGCCGGTCAATTTATAGCTGCCGCTCCACGGCTGAGCCACCTTCGGCGACTGCTTGCAAGCACTGGCTGTTGCTTGAGCTTGCTTGCTTGCTTGCCAGCTGATCCTGCTCGGTGCAGGTGCTGCTGCACCAAGCCTTTCCCTCCTTCCCCATCTACTTAAGCTTGCCTGCTCGCTGCTGGTACTGCCTTGTGCTGCCTGCAGGTACTGCTGTACCACGTCTTCCCCTCCTTCCCCATCTACTCCAAGGACCTGGAGATCCGCCAAGTAAGATTTAAAACTCTCCCTGCACGCCTGCTTGCATGCCTGCCTGCCCGTAAACACGGCAGGTCCAAGCATCCAAGCAGCTACCAGCCTGCCTGCTACCTCTACAGCGTTGCAATGTCTCTGCCTGCCTGCCTGCCTGTCCACAACAACGCTCCTTCCCTACCAATCGTTCTTAGCTGCCCGCCTGCCAGCCTGCTTGCTATTCGAGCCCTTGCCCAACGTCTCTGCCTGCTCGTCTGCCGCCTCAACCTGACCGCCTCCCTGTCTGCCGCCTGTGTTCCTGGTCTGCAGTGGATCCAGACCCTGCTGAGCGGCCCCAAGGGCGTGCTGAAGATCACCAACAAGATGCGGGACCACGGCATGGTGGTGCGCACTTACCCCACCTCCGGCCTGCGCAACCCCAAGGTGAGTTGCTGCTTATTCTTACTTAAATCTTACTTATTTGATTTATCTTTACATCTAAATCTTACAAAATGGGTGCATATGTGTTTGCTGCAACAGACAGGTAGATAGACAGCAACCGCGCTCGCGACAGCTGTAACGCAGGATGGTATATGCATCCCTTTAAATAGGCGGACGGGCGGTTGAATTGAGTAGCGGATGCACCCAAACTGCCCGCATGAGCAGCCCCGCCCTGTCAAGCTCATGCCCACCGCCTCCAAATATTCGAAATTATGCACGTTGCTGCCTGCCCTGCCATCGCCTGGGCTAATGCCCTACTCTCAATCCATACCTATCACAAAAACAAAAACACTCGCACCCCACCCATCCCATCCAGTCCCATCATCAGCACCCCACATCTCGTCCCCCAATCTCACTTGCTTTTGCCTCTTCGTTTGGCTTTGCTACTTCTTGCCCTGCAGGTGATCAAGGCCGACATCAAGGCGGGCCGTGCCGTGATCCACATCATCAACAACGTGCTGGTGCCTGGCGACAAGGTCCAGTTCCCGGCTGACCGGGTCATTAGCTGAAGCTTCAACTGAAGCCTTCACATTTAGAAGGCAACACGAGGCACGCTGCTGGCAGCAGATGGGAGTGGTAGGAGGGGCATGGAGCACTAAAGCAGGCTCCCAGAACCCCGACTCCGCTGCTGGAGACTTCAGCCACAGCCCCTGCCAGCATAGCAAAAGCTGCCTATCCCCCCCCCCCGCCCCCCGGTGTATTGCTCCACCCATGCACGTACATACACGCATGCCCATAGATGCCTTAGTGAGTTGCACCATTTTGATATATCCCCCACACCGGCAAGCCATTACTTGTGCGCCTCACTTTCACCCATCAACAATCGGCATCATCTTCCATCCACGCTTTTTGCCTTTCATCTCCCATCCCCGAGCACATTGGCTCATCTCCGTGATTCTGTCCCCATTCAATGACGATTCGTCATGTGAGCTGGCGGCGCTAGGTTGAAGTCTCAACTGACTTAACTGAGCGGCACCATCTTTCACCCCCCCCCC
>JAAMXP010003822.1:0-10698 GCA_019693395.1 Ettlia oleoabundans | reverse complement strand
CCCCCCCCTCGTAAAGTGGCGAGCCCGACAAGCAACCTCTGTTCATACCTTTGCTGTGGCTGAGTGCTATCCTCAGATCCTGACCTCAACTGTCATTGCGTTAATAACATGAATAATGTGTAAGCCGAGACACATCTAAGCTGGATGATGGTTGAAAGGAAAACACTGAGCAAGCCAGCAGTAAAATTCATCAGAGAACGGAGTGCCAGCAGGCAAAAAATGTTGAAAACATTTGCAAGTCTGGCTTGCAGAGAGAAAGGTGGTTTGGTGCCAGTAGCCCAACAGTCTCACCCAGCTGCTGCCCTGGCTCCAGGGCTTCTGCCTTGGCATCCTTGGTGTGCTGCTGCCCCACCAAGTGTGTGACGCAGCCGCCGCACCACCTTCTGAAAGGGGCTACCTCGCGGCTTCCTTGTAAAAGTGCCTGCCCTCCTCTTTCTCATGCCCTCACTGGATGGCAGTTGGCAGCTGGGGGCAGCTGGGGGCTGGCAGCAAGAAAGAATACGCCTTCAGGTGTGGTGGGTTCAGCAAGCCAGCAGAGGAACGGCGCACATGGGCCGCTTCTTGCTGGCTAAGATAAGACATAGACCTGCCTGTTGCTGGGTGCTGGCGGCTGCCTTCACCTGACAGTCAGCCCTCCATCACACAGGGGAGTTGCCGCCGCCATAGTGGTGCACTTGCACACGGTTGCCATGCAGCAGGGAAGACTCAGGCGGCGGGGTGCTGGGGTAAGCGGCTTCTGCATCTGGCGTCCCCTCCAGCACGCAGCCGAGTCGGCCGATGGACCGCACCACGAATGCCACCCCAAACATGCCCCCCAGCAGGGCACCAGCCGCCACATCAGATGGGTGGTGCTTAAAATCCGTGATGCGACTCACCCCCACCGTCCTGCACGGCACAACAAACCCGGAGTGGGTGATGATAGAAAGAAAGAAAGAATACGCCCTTGGGCGTGGGTTGAGGAAGCCAGCAGAGGAACGGCCCGACGGGGCCGCCTCTTGCTGGCCACCATAGTGGTTGATGATAGGGACAGGTGGGCAGAACCGGCCCCTTGTAAATGAGGTGTGGGGTGCGCTCTCCCAGCTGCCCTACACAGACCGCTTTTGCCTTTACTCGGATCTCAAGGTGGGTTGGTGGGTTCTGTTCTGTTTGGCAGGACCGGCGGGCAAAAGATGGAGCGAGGCAGCACCCAAAGGCGGGCAGGGAAACACAAGACAACACAATGCGGAGCAAGGCAGCACCCAAAGGCGGTGCGCCACAAGCACCGCAGACAGACAGAACAGCACAACACATGGGCAGGGAAAGCATGGAACCCAGAGCGAGATCTTTGCAAGGGGACTGCAACTGTTGGCCGAGCATCGAGGAAGCCAGCAGAGGAAAACAGGAGGCTGGAGCACCCACCATGCATAGCCCAGCAGGCCCACGATGTACAAAAAGCCCGCCGCTGTGCTCGCCTCCCGCATCAGGCGCTGCCCCCAGCTCAGCCTCCTGATGCTGGCTGCCGACTTGCGGGACAGACTGCAGGCGCGGGGGGGTGGGGGTAGAGGAAGACAAACAGGGTGATTTGAGGCGGACTGCAGGCAGCGAGGGCAAAGGCAGGGAAGCATGAACTCGGGTCGATTGCCAGGGTTGACTGCAGGCAGATGGGGCAAAGCAGCGGGCATAATCAAGGACCCCCCCCCAAGCCCCACCCGCGCGCGCGCGCACACACACACACACACACGCACGCGCACACACACACACACACACACACACACACACACACACACACACACACAGCTAAGTCTTACCGCAGGTTGAACGCCCAGATTGCGTATCCCGCAGTCCAGACGGAGAAGACAAAGGCGGTACTGGCGTGGCCGCTCGGGAAGCTGCCGGGAAGGGGGCAAAAGAAGAAATGGAAGACGATGGTTAGACAGATGCAGCGGAAAATAAAGGCAGGACAGCACAACGATCTGCCAACATCGCCGCAAGAAAGGCTGCAGGTGGAGGGAACGACACGCGCTGTGCATTTCGCACTCCACATAAAGGACCACCAACCTCCCCTGTACTGCCCTTCCTTTGAGCTGCACTGCCCTTAACCCCACCTGTACCGCCATTCATCCCACCTGTACTGCCCTTCATCCCACATGTACTGCCCTTCATCCCACCTGCACTGCCCTTAACCCCACCTGTACTGCCCTTCATTCCAGCCAAATCGCCTTTCAACCCACCTGTACTGCCCTTCATCCAATTCTCCAGAGGGGGGTACTGTGCAGGCCACGTTGGCGGTGGCGGGGAGGCCGTACTGGACGTCGACAGGGTCCGGTACCACCGGCTGGCAGCGGTCCAGGAAGTCGGGGCGGGGGCGGCCCACCACCCTCTTGGTGACCTGGCAGGAGGGACAGGCAGGGGTGGGAAGAAAGAACTCATGCACAAGGTGGTCATGGAGAGGTGGGGAGAAGCTTGCCTTTCAGCAGGTAGACCACAGCAGTCATTTCAGGAAAGGTAGAAAGGAAGGAAGAAAGTCGCTCGTGCCTTTGGCGAGGATCAAGGAAGGCTGAAAATGCCAGTAAGACAACGGCCCTGCAGGGCCAACCACTGCTAGGCTACCCAGCAGCTGGGGGCAGGGAACAGGACTAGGGCGACGTGCTGCGGCACGGGCAACAAGAGCGAAATGGCAGCCTGGCTTGGCTGGCCATGTCCAGCTTGTGGCATATGCCAATGTTGCAGGCCGTCGCAACCTGTATCCGTGCTGTTTAATAGGTAAGGTACAAGCCCTCAGCGCTCACAGGTAGGCAAACTGATTTTCGCCGTGACACAAATAATAGCAGCAGCAAGTAGGTTGAGTTGCGCTGGCACCCACCTGTGTGATCAGTCCAGTAACACCAAAGGCGCTGTAGCCGTCTATCACGAAATGAAGCGACGCTGCCAGCGCGTCTGTGAGGTCGAGGTGGACACCACGGGCCAGCCAGAGCTCTGCCAGCAGCACAGTGAGCAGCAGGGCAAGCGCCGAGGCGAGCAGTACCGACCAATAGGGTATGGTGGTTTCGCTGCAGGTGGCGGTAAGGAGCGTGAGCGGGGCTGGGTCAGCATTTGTTGCAATGAGACAGCGTGATTTTATGGAGGTGGGACCAATTTCCAGACGTGAAGGACCAGTGCAACGTGAAGAATGTGGTAGAGCACGACATGGCAGCACCATTTGTGGGGTGGATTCCTCCCGCGTGCAGGGGTGGGGGTGAGCGTGGTGCCCATCGTGTGTTTGCCAATCGCAGTGCACCTTCCCTTACCTGTTCGGGAAGCTGATTGTGGCATCGTATGTGAGGAAGGGCCGGGTGCGGGGCCCTCCCAAGGCTGCATCCGTGATGGCCAGTGCAACCAGCACGATGACGGTGCTCAGAAGGCTGCCCCAGTCCTGTTGCAGCAGCACCCGCTTCCAGGATACTGAGCGGATGCGCCAGGCATCTGTGCCTGTGCAACAACGGCCCGCGCCGTCCATATTGAGGGGCTGCGTGGTGGCCAAGCTGCGAAAGTGTGCCAGCCCGGCGCCCGGCGGCTGCCCTGCAGTTGCGGCGGCAGGCGGAGAAGCAGCGGCGGCGGCGGCACGGGCGTTGACGGCCGTAGTGGCACTGGCTTGCGCGCTGACCGATAGTGTATTTCGATCGAGCCCCGCGATCTCCTCACCGTCTAAACAGACCGCCGCGATGTGTCCGCCGCGGACTGGGGGCTGAACTGAGCCCGCACCTTGAGGAGAAAGACCTGGCTGCCTGAGAATGCCTTGCTAAAGCAGTCTGGCGTGAAGAACCCGATTGATTAAACGCGCTGGACAGCCAGGTGGCGCAGCACACGTAGCAGCCCACCGTGGCCGCCCACGTGCACTGGCCTGGTTGATCCATTGTTAGTAACAAACAAAGTAACAAACGTTTTCAAAAAGTCGGGGTCAAAGTTAACAGACACACGTATAAAGTCACAGACCGGGGCATACGTACGCAAAGTGATTGCGAGGAGGGCGGGGGAAGGGATGCAAAGATGCCAAACAGGGCAGGTAGTAAACGTGCAAGTTCAAAAGCCTGGCAACTGCATGAATGGCAAATTATAGGACATCAGGGGCATTTAGGTAGCCTACCGGCTCACGCTGGTGTCGGCGAGCTTCCGCAATTGGAAAGTAGGGCGTGCAGGAGCAGAAGTCGGGTCAAAAGGGTGCGGGGATACACAGATGTACAGCTTGTGTACTAGTGAAGGCCTGCTGGCTGAAGCTCACCGGGATGCTTCGCAGCCCACTAGCAACAACAAACACGGAAACAAAAAGACGGAATCAAAAAGGCAGAGTTGCAAGACAAGCAACACAGGGCAATCCTCAGGCGAAGCAAGGATGTGGCTCACAGGGTCAGGGGAACTAGCAACTGCACAACAGGCTGATCTCAGCAAGATTTTCTCCTGCAATGGGGCACAAGGATGTGCTACTGCCCTGTTTGCAACACTGAAGTGCAACCGAGGTCAAGAAATTTCAAAGTGGTAAGGATCGCTGATATGAATAGCGGCGTAGCAGTAGAGCATGCCATGTCAACTGAGATCGTGTGGCAGAAGGTAGAAGGATAACTAGCAAGGATGCAAGACGTGTGCTGACAAGGCAAAGCGGGCAAAGCCCAGCAGCCAAAGTTGGCGGTAGTCTAAAAAAAGAATAGAGGAGAAGAAGTGTGCCATAACAGGACTTTCTGGGGCGGTGAAGTGCTTGTAAGGTTGCACGGTGCTGGTGCCCTATGAGTGTAAACATGCAACTAGCACAGCTGCCAGGCAATGCTTGCTGCCTGCTGGGCGATGGCTAATAAGCGTACCCAATACCTTTATGAGGGGGACCTGGATGGATCAGAGGGGCTGGCAGCTGCCGGGGGTGGCCGCCGTGCTGTAGTTGGGTTTGGGAAAATTGACATGGCTGATAACGGCGGAAGGAGCTTGATGGCTTGATGGATGGCGGATGCGACGATGCCCGAGGCGGGTTAGCAAGGCGAGGTGAGGTGGGGGCAAGAGGAAGCCTTCGAATGCACTGGCCTCCCCTCTTGCCCGCAGCCCACTCCAGCCCACTCCAGCTGTACCAAGTATTGAATAGGACGACTCGCTGCTAAGCAACCAACGGCCAGCTGTGCTGGAGGCATGTGGTGCTTACTGCAACGTTTTGCTAGCCCAGGTGGGTTCTCAGTTCCTCTTGGAGCTCAGCTGAACCCAGCTGGGCCGGTGTTGTCGTCGCTACTAAGCAGTTGGTTTAGCACTGCATCAAAGCAGGGGCAAGGTGTGGTTACTAGCACGGAAAGAAGAAAATGGGTGTGTGGGGTGAGTAGGCGCTAGAGTGACGTGTGTTGTGCGGGGCGATACATTTGCGTGGGAAGGTACACACACAATGCACTCGAGCTACAGCAACTGTGTGCTGTGCAGTAGCAGTCGGGCTGCCCTCCAGCCGTTGTGACCCCAGGGATCATACCTCTGGGACTGCAATACCCACACCAACACCAGGCATGACCTCTACCCATACATGCACAACCTTCCACCCCCTCACCCCCACCATGTAGCAAGCACTCACCCATGTAGCAAGCACTCACACCCACCATGTCGCAAACACTCACCCCCAGAATCTGTGAGAAGAGAGTCCCACATCTCGGCATCAAACATAGACTCATCCACGAGGGGCCCGCTACCAGCGGCAGCACCTGCACCCACAAAGCCTGCCGCCGCGGGTGCCGCTGGCTGCGCCTGCGGCAGTGGCGACTGCCAGGGCAGGCGCCGGGGCGCCCCGCAGCCATAGGCATGCTGGCAGGCCATGTTGTCTCCGGTAGCACAGCTGCTGTGGCTGCATGCACAGCTAGGCTCCGAGCAAGCTCGCTGCAACAGCCGGTGCGGCATGGTTGCTAGGGTGGCCAGGTGTGGAGGCTGCTCTGCCAGCTGAGGCGCCCTCGCAGTTGGTGTGGGCATGCCTGCACGCTGCAGCTCTGGCAACTCTTGCGGCACCGTCACCAGTGCGGCTAGGTCAGTAGGGGAATCGACTGAATCGCTGCTTTGCAGCACCGCACACCGCCACGCTACCGAGCCCTCAAACTGCGACGGAGGCAGCGACTCAGCAGGTTGCTGCAGCGCAAGCGAGCACTCCTGTGCAGCTGCTGCCGGGTGCTGCTGCTGTGCAACTGGTTGGTACGGCTTTGCCGGCAGGAAGGGCTGCTGCACATGGACGGGCAGCTGGGGCTCCCCGTGGCGCCAATCTGCCAGCGACCAGGGCTGCGGCCCGTCTCCAGCTGGCTGAGAAGCCGCAGAGGTGCACGGGAAGCGCGCCATGGATGGTGCTGCCAAGTGCTGCCCCTGCGGCTCCCGCTGCCGAGCAACCCAGCTGCAAAGCTGCGCCTCCTGGTTGTGCGGTGGGAATGCCGCTGCTGCCACCGGCGGTGAAAGCAGCTGGTGCGGTTGCTGCTGTTGCTGCTGAGCCTGAACAACATAATGGGGCTGGCTTGGCGGCAGCATTGGGGCCGAAGAGTGGGGCTGGCGCATCATCACTTTGCCTGGTGCCGCTGCATTGAGCTGCACCACCGCAGGTGTTGAACCCAAGCGGCCTAGAGGCAGAGAGTGCGCCCTTCGCCTGCCCAAAGCCCTGTGGCTGGCAGGCTTCTGACCTTTGCCGCCACCCCCACTCCCGCTGCCACCACCGCTGCCTGGATTGCTGCCGCCACGCTCGCCGGCCTGGCCCTCGCGGGCTGCTTGGGGCTTAGCAGGCGGCGATTCGTCCGAGCTGCAGCAAAACCAGGCAGGGTTGCAGGTCACAGACAAAACTGAGACACAGGGGCAACATTCTCGCATCCTCCCGACACTACACTAAGAATGCCGTGCTTCCTCACTGAGTTGGCCACGGCATGTGGCAGGGATGCGCTGCGGTACGCATGCGGTACAGCCCACCTCAGCAACTCAGCTATGTACTGCCCATGTGCGTCCAGCTGCATTTGAAGCTTGCGCTGTGCCTGCATAGGGCAGGAACAGCAGGCAGGCAAGGCATGGTGGGTGCTACATGGCTGCAGGTATTAGAGGCAAGTACCCCAAAACGCAATTCTGATAGCCGAGCAGCACGTGAGACACCTAGATATACACATCGGACACCAAATGCACCCCAGGGGTGGCATATAGCCAACACATGTCAGGCCCATCTTCTTTCTCAGGTTGGGCTGTCCGTTCCAAGGAGCAGCTCAGCGCAGTACAGCAATATAAAGCAACGCTGGAGGGCGCTGCGTCACCTTGATTGTGCAGGACAGCTGGCGCTGCATCTCCAGCTGCACCCGCAGCGCAGATTCCAGCAAGCCCGTAGGGGCGCCTGAGGCCGCCGCTGCAACTGCCGCCGCAGTGGCCGCCGCTGCCGTCGCCGCGGGTGATGCAACCGTTGCGCTCGCGGCTGGCTGGTTGCTGCCGGCGCTGGCGGAGGCTGCAGCTGCAGCATCAACCCTGGCCGTTGCCAGGGATGGGGCGGTCTCCGCTTGCATGTCAGTTGCCTCGCTACGAACTGAGGCTTGCCGGCTGGTGACTGCAAGCTGGCCGTCGGGAGTGGCGGCAGCGTCACCGCCCAACTGGGTGCTGGGGCGGTGCCCTGGTTCGGCAGCCACGCTGGCTGCCAGCATGGTTGCCAGCTCCATGCTTTCTTCCTCCTCCAAGTCCAGGCTGCCAGCTGGCGCCAGTGTGGCGGCCAGCTCAGCATCCAGAGCTTCCAAATTAGCTGCTGCTTCACCTTCCCAGTCGGCCAGCAGCAGGGAGGCGTCGCCAAAAGGGGTAGGTGCTGAATAGGCTGCTGTGGCTGGAGGGGGGCAGACTCCTTTTGAGTTGCCTTGGCTGAACACAGACGGGGTAATGGTGGACTGTTTGGCTGTGGCAGCTGGCTGCTGCAGAGGTAGTAGCTGCGGCTGCATGGCCAGCCGCTTGCTGCTGCTGGGGCTCCCGCAGAGCCGCGCCTCCTCATCAGGCAAAGCCACCATCCCACGCTCGCCACCTCGGCCGCCGTTATCGTCACCCATAGTGGCAGCGCCACGCTTGCGTGGTCGCTGCGTCCTGGCGACCATGCAGCGCCTGTCGACGGCTTTGCCGCCGCGCTCGGTCAGGGCGTTTCGATATTTCTGGAGGTGCGATTTCACGTGGAATAGCGTCAGCCCTGGCACACCCATCAGATCTGTGATGCGTTTAGGGGTGGCCTCGGCCGCACCGCCTGCAAGATGGGTGCAGTGGGCGCAACGGTCCAGGTGTGGCATCCATGCAGCACAATTTAGGCCCGGTTTCTCCCAGTGGGCACACCGGAAGGTGCGGTAGATGCAGTGGGCACAATGGATGGTGCGTTGATTGCAGTGGGCACACACGATTTTGAAGAAGGGCTCAGAACGCGGAGGGAAGGCATGGCAAAGCAAGCAAGCAAGCAAGCAAGCAAGCAGCACCCACATGGCAGAAACACCTGGAACAGTCAGTCGCAGGCAGATAGCAGCGATGCATGAGACAGGCTGGCCCAGAAGCAGTGACGTGACTGAATTTTGGGATTAGATCTCTGGGCTGGGCATGAGTCGTGGGCTGAGTACTCACCCAGCCGCCGCACTGCTTCCACGAACTGCGAGTGGAGCTCTGGCGACCAACGCATGCGCTGCTTGCCGCCGCCGCCTGCGGCGCACGTCGCAACAGGCACAAGGCAATGGTAGTTCAAGGCTGGCTGCCTGGGTAGAAGGCCGGCGACAGGTTAGCAGCGTCTCCAAAAATCAAGGTGGGCGTCCTTGATCGCTCGACGCTGGCCAAAGCAAAGCTCACACCACCGCACACAGGCAGGGTTTCACACAGGCTACTGGGGTGGATGCTTTTGCTCTAATATGCTCTAGGCCGTCCTCCTTCTTTCAGCACCAGAGTTGTTTCCCTTTGCCAGCTGCACACCACTCATTGCTCACCGTCTTCCTCCGCCCCCTGTTGTTGCCAAGTTTTTGCCTGTGGCTGCGCCTGTGCCTGTGCCGCTCTCTCTGGCTGGCTAGCTAGTGGGTGCTGAACGGTTGGGGGTGGCAGTGCTGGCGTCGCCAGGTGCCACAAATGCTGCACAGCCGCCTCTGGTGCTTCCCAGCAGGGTTCAACGCCCACTGGGACATAATAGGGCTGTTGCGGCGCTGGTAGCGAGGGTGCAGGCTTGGGTGGGGCTTGCTGGGGAGCGGTGAGGATACCCTGCGTAGGCGCGGTAGGCGGCGGGGGGCAGGGCCAGCACGGCATGAGCTTGGCCGGCTCCTTTTACGCGCGGCCCCTCACCTTGCCGTCAGGTAGATGGCAACAACATGTCTGGCGGTGAGCAAAGGGCGTCCGCAACCCGACTCACCGAGCACAGCTCTGAAGAACCCCTTTGCAGCGTGAAGAGGCCACTCGCTCCATGCGAGGGGTGCACAGAAGCGATCGCGGTGGCATACATTAGCACCCGCCTCCATTCACCCGCGCAGTTCGCGCATGTGAGCACACAAAGACGAACCCGCGGTGGGCTCGTGGCTGTGCAGGGCCGTGCTGTGCTGATAAATATATGTCGAGCAAGCAGAACGCCGTTATAACCGAGCTCGACCGAGTAATGCCAGGTGCATGCTGAGCTTGCACCGCCGCACACGGCACCCACCTTCGGCCCTTGCCCTAGCACGTCGGCGACCTGAACTGCAGGTATTCCATAGAAAAGGGCGCCACGCGATGTCCCATAGAGGCGCTGTGCTCAAAAGTCCCTTTTTCAGCACAGGTTGTCAAACCGACACACGAACAACCGCTGCCACGGTCTTGAGCAAAACCAGTCTGTAGAAACGCCATCCCACGGCTTGTCCACATCAGTCGGCCCATTGCGTTGCGCAGTTCCGCTGACCGCCAGCAGCCGCGTCTGTGCAAGTGAATCCCATTTGTGTAGGTACGGTCAGCAGCAAACCGAGGGACCGCTGGCCTGGGCGCCCTTGCTGCAGGACGGGCGGGAGAAGGGGGTGGGTGGTGCTCGCCGCTCATTGTGAGACGAGAACCTGAGACATCATGTACATGTAGATGTCAGTCACCAACGAGGTATACTTGGCTGGATTTTGGTTGTGATTACGGCATTCGTACTAATTTCTACTATAATCCAGGCTGTTGACATCATCCTGGCCAGCGCCTGACAGGTGCTCCCAACACCTTGGCAGTGTTGCAGCAAAGCAGTAGCATTGCTCCAGTTGCAAGCCCTTTCAAGCCAAGTGGGACTCTTATCGGAGCAGCATGTTGGTATTCAACACACAGGGCCGGGAAGCACTGAGTAAATCAACAGTCGGCCGTAAGTGTACTGATGAGTATTGATTGACACACAATAGTAGACCCTTGGTTGGTCGGGCTTGCACAGCGACACGGCAACTGGGAAGCGGGCGGTAGGTAGCAGGTGGACCCCAAGCAGGGAACATATCAGCAGAAGGTTCATGTAAGTTGGAGGGTTCGACGATATGTTGACCAATGTTGTGGTATGTTACGTTTTGGCTACAGTACATGCAAAATGGGCGGCCAGCCTTGGGGGCGAACAGGAATGAAGGGTCAGGGTGGAGGGAGAAAGGGAATGAACTTCCAGGCGAGCTCGGATGCCTCCAGCAGTGGGGGAAGTGGCCATGTGAGTAGTACGAGTGAGTGCCGATGCGTAGTAAAGTAACGCAAAACAGAAGCAGTGTAGGGAAAGAGCATTAGAGCAATATGAAGCAATAATCT
>JAAMXP010003815.1:0-27480 GCA_019693395.1 Ettlia oleoabundans | reverse complement strand
GGGGTGGGGTGGGGGATGAATGAACAGACACCACATGTTGCGTGCAAGAGATGGGCAGTTGGCTTTTCAGGGTGGGTGGGTGGTTTGAATACCTCGCCATCGTGTACGCCCCAGATGTAAGTCTGGTTCCAAGCGGCCAAAGGGTTGAGGCCCTCTGCAGCAGCCTGCACAGGACAGGAGGGGAGTGAACAGAGCAGTAAGTTTGAGCTCATGGCACTAGCACTGTCCTGCTCGGCACGAGCCTCGCAAAGGGATGGCGATGGCAGCACAGAAATGCTGCCATGAAGAGAGAGGGGTGTAAGTGGCGGCATGTGCCCTCTCGGCTTTTTTCCTTATGTGCAGTCAATGAAACATAATTGAGGCTGCCTGCTCTGTAACAGCGCCCTTGAGCTCTTGCCGTGCCATGCATGCGAACCAATATAGAGTCAGCTTGGCATGTATTGATACACAGCAGAAATTGGCTCACCTTTATCTCTGGAGCCTCACTGGAAAGCAAGTGGTTACCTGCAAGCCAGGAAACGATGATTGAAGTAGGCCGGGTAAGCTTTAATTGTCAAAATTACATACACGCAGCGGAGGCAATGACAATGTCCACCTTGGAGTGTGCCATATGGCGGCGGCAGCCGCAACTGCAAATTTGAGGTTGAACGATAGCTTGCGCGACTGCGACACTCACCCATCAACGGAACAGTCAGGGCCATGTTGCTATAGTTGGCGCCAGGGAAGCAGGAGGCGGGGATGGGCTTGTTGGCGGCAGTGAAGACCTCAGGAGCTAGACCGCCGCAGGGTCCGGCGGTGAGATTCATCACCTCCTCCTGTCCAACCAGGTAGAAGTGGAGGTCAAAGTGGGGGGCGTCGTAAATGCCTGCAAGTGCAATTATCAATAACTTGAAAAGCAGGAGCACAAGTTCGTTTGCATCAACATGGTGGCAGAAGCTGCACGTTGGCTGACATCAAGCACTGGCGTCAGCAAGAGGCGGCTCCTTAGGGCCGTTCCTCTGCTGGCTTCTTCAACCCATGACCAAGGGTGTGTTCTTTCTTTCTTTCTTCGGCGTCAAGCTTGCACTGAGCATTGTGCATCTAAGCAGGCTGCATTACCAAATGCCACCTGCAATCATGCAAGTGCACATGCATTGTTTGCTGCAATCATCACCTGGTGGCTCATGGCCGACAGGGCTCCAGTCCAGCTCCAAGACCGGGAAAGGGCTGCAGCCAGGACACAAATTCAACACTATCTTTCAGTGTGCCGGACATCGCTCTGTGTGACATGAATTATTCAGTCGTTCTGCTGGGCAGAGTATAAAACCTAAAACAGCGAACAATATGAAGGGGATGCAGCTGGAAAGGTGGTGTTGAGGGTGACGGAGCCGGGCATCCATTCGATGTACGCCGGTCAAAAAAGCCCCCACGCCCCACCCTCACGCCCCCCTCCGCACGAAGAAGACACTCCAGCGCACTACCAGGCTGACCACTCGAAGCACGCCAGCAGCATGCGTGATGACAAATTGAAGATATGGGGTTCAGCCTACCTGTAGTCTCCGAGGTCGCCCCAATCCAGCCACATGAGGTCAAAGGGAGGGTGGCAGCCAGGGCCCATAGGATTCCTGCATGCATAGGAGTTGCAATTGCGTGTTTTGATCAGTTGGCTAGATTGAGCAACATGAGAATAGCAGGCAGGCACCTGCACGGGTGGTTGGGGGCCGGCTCCTTTGGCCCAGCTTCCCCGCAACAGCACGCGGGTGGCAGTTGACACATACCGGCGGCTTGTGCTGGGGCACAAACAAGCTGGGGTGCCTGCCTGCGTGTCCACCCCACACTCATCCAGCAACCACACATACACATGTATGCGCAATGCCGCGGCAGCCAGCCATCCACTCACGCTTTGCAGGGTTCGGGCGGCTGGATTGACGCCTCTTCAGGGCCGGGCAGGTTCATCAGCGTACTGTCGCTGATTTCCACTCCAACAGCAACAGGGCCATCGCCGCAGGGGTCAGAGGAGTCAAATTTGGTGTAAGCGCGAATGATGCCCTATATACAGTAATGCACAGCGGTAAGGGAATGACCAGCGGTAAAGCAAGAAGGCCCAGTTTTGTTACCATGTCGAGCTGCATAGTTGTTCGTGCTTCATCGTATGCAACCAGACATATTTCACGACAGTGTCCATACTCATCCATTCTTCTGCCTTGCAATGCTCTCACCGAGGAGTAGTTGAGCTCAGTCCCCCATACGTACAGCTGGCCGTCGCCGTCGGTGTCTGCCGCCACCAGGGCATCCTCGACTTCTGGTGGGCACTCAGCCTGATACTGTCTCAAGGACCTGGCACTGGCTGCGCATGCAAACAGGGCCGCAGGGGCACAAGGGTTTGCTGAACGTGAACACAACTGCGACAGCAATGGCATCTAGGCCATGGAGATGCACCAAAGCATGGCGGCCTTCGCAGGGTTCAGCCATGTTGCTAGCGCACCAGGAGCAAGCAATTGAAGTACCAGCATGCCCAAAAGGGCTGCAAATGCCAACTTGGAAGCCATGTCGCTTGTGCGACTCAGCTCAGCTCAGGTGCTGCGCGCGTGGAAAATAGGGGGCTTTGAGCCCTTCACCTCGTGCTGGCTGAAGTAACTAACATCCAGCGAACAGATATATTGCGATATGGTCTAATGCATTCTCGCAGTACTGCGGCAGCGCAGGTACGCGTGTCCAGGGAGTTGGCCAGTCCAAGCAGCTGAGGTCAACCAAGTAGGGGATGCAAATGGAAACTGTGATTTCAGCAGTCTGATCTCACCCAGACTTTGCACTCAAAAGTGGATAGCTGTTTGGCCCCCTGCTGACGGCTGTCGGCCCGCCCCCTGGGCAACAGGTGTTGCGGCAGCGGGGAGGATGATAGGGAGGCGCCCGCGACTGCAGCAGACGGCTGGGAAGCGACGGAGGATTGATCCTGGCTGATCTGCACCTTGTTTGATTTATGTTTTGGGACCCAGGGGCCCTGCGAACCCCGTTCCTCCCTGTACGGCCGTGGTACAAATCACGCTTCTGCGTATTCTCTTGTTCTTCTTCTTTCGTTTCTAATAACTCGAGTTTCGTACCTGTTGTGAACCTCAGCATGAGCAGCGACTCCAAACCTCCCCAAGTGCTGAGCACGGATGGAAAGACCGTGCGCTCCACGACAGGGGATGCAGGAGTGCTGGACCCCAACCTTGGAGGCAGCAGAACCCCTGCCGTGACCGGCGCGCCACACGGTGAGCACGGGAAAAGCCTTCGTGTTCTACGAAGGTGCCTGGCAGCTGCACACTTCTATGCACACACCCCGTAGTCCAAGGTTCCACCAGTGCTGCCTCGATTGTAGCCAGGCATGACGTGGTCCATGATTCGTGCACCTTCAGGCACCCCGGACGTCGAGCCGATGGGCTACCAGGCCTTAGCCATGGGGCCCGGCGACATGGGTGCTGGCTATGGGGTCGGCAGCAAGGCAAGTGCTTGTGACTCGGGGCAGATTGTTAGGCACCAACAGTTGCGGTTATGCCTGACTTTAAAAAGTCGTTCATCGCCACGGAAGCTCAATTCTTTAGTTGGTTTGAGCTCGTGAATAGGCCCTGCCTTTGGTGCTGACTTTTTGCCGCTGAGGTGTAGGTGGGTGTGTCGGACGCTGATGACACTCGCGTCCAGGCAGTCAAGTCCGGCGCAGCATTTGGGCTGGCAAGCGGCCAAGTCCCAGCTGGCGGCGATGCCTATGCTGAGCCGGTGGGTCGCTTCCAGCAGCCAAGCGGCAGCCTACGGGTGTGCCCATGTATGATATGCTCAGCCGAACTTGGTCGTTTGACAATGCTGCACTATATCTCCCAGACCAAAAAAGTGTTGTGTCGCTTTAAGTTCCATCCCTGCTGTTGCCATGCTATGCTGTTGCCATGCTATGCCCGCTGCAGGAGGCCAGGCAGGCTAGCAGGCCAGATGGTATGTCGCGCGGCGCCCCCGAGAACCCTATCCAGTACGAGAGGGACGCAGCTGCTAATGCCAAGGGCGATTTTTGAACTGCCAGCTATGAAGGCTTTTAGCGCACCGCCATGAAGTCATGATCAACGCTTGATGTACCACTACACCTCAATGACAGCGGTCCAGATTGTTTTCACAATGGTGCAAGTGATTATGTTGGTTGATAAAAGTAGCAAAGTGGCGTGCAGTACAACTGAAGCTAAGGTGTGAGGATGTACACGTTTTGTTCAACTCATTTCGCAAGCCCTATTGAACACTCAGGATTGCTGCAAGGTCGGCCATGACAGCCAGAGCAACTGTCCCATCAACACACTGATGCAGACTCTTGCTGGTGACATGAAGCAGCATGCAGCCCACGCCTGCGCTGCCGCCTGCCCTGCAGCCAGCCAGCAGCCGCCGCTCCGCTGCTGCGCCAGCAGATAGGTGGTGCGCCTGGCTCCCTCCGCTGCTGCCTCAGGTAGGGCAGCTAAATCAAACTTTGGATCCAGCAAGCGATAGTCGTACTGCAGGGATATGGCTGTACTGCCAGCGGACTGAACGTGCACCAGTAGCCGTTCAAGGGCAGCCTGTGCAGGGTTGTGCTGCAGCAGATGAACCATAAGCTGAACTGCTGCTCGTGGCAGGCTGAAAGCTGCGTGGAGCACTAGTGAGAAAGCATAGAACCATGCTGTTGTGGGCAGGAGCAGCAGCAGCGGCATGAAAAGCAGCATTGAGCCAGAGAGCTGCTTCAGGCCGCTACCTCCACCGCCGTTTCCATCGAATAAAGTGTTGGCCCCCGGACCATTGATGCTGCTGCTTTCGGTGATGCGACCACGCAGCATGCTTGCTATTCTCGACCGCAGCAGTGGCAAGCAGCGCTTGCCACGCATTGCTCGCCACATCACTGCCGTACTGTGCAGCTGCCAGCGATACATTGCTGCCATAACTGAGTATGGTAGCGCCGCAGGCAGGGCCAGCACCCACAGCAGGCACTCCAGGGCCAGCAAGCCATGCCGAGTGCCGCCAGCAACCAGCGCTATTACCAGAACACCTGCACACACATGGCACTCCACTCGACGATAGTGCTGCATATGCAAACAACTATTCTAAAGCTTCATGCATCAGCCAGCAACAATGCCAACCAACAGGGCAAACGTATGCATTCCAGACAATAAATTGAGATCGATATACCTATGGCGCAGGTGCAAATGGTATGCGACCGTCCAGCTAGCAGCCAGTGAACAGCAATTGTGTAATGAAGGCTACATACGCCAAGCAATTCCGAAAGCTGACGGTGCAGCTTGATGCCTGCAGGCAAACATGCCCAAGCTCATTCCGGAGTTGATTCATAAGATGCAGGTAAAGTCGAGGTGGTGATTGCATGGAGGTCTAGCGAACCCATCTGGCAGTGCCCTTACGAATGCATTGCGCGGAGAGGACGTACCCATTCAGAAGAGGAAAGTATGTGGCCAATTCAACAAACCACAGCATCACACAGCAGCACAAATGGCTGACCTCAGCAGCAGCAGGTTGCTCACCAGCGGGCTGAGCAGACATGAACCACACAAGCTGTTCCGTCACAAAGCGTGCCAGCCTGTCAGTGCTTCTGCCAGCAGCGGATGCTAGGCCCCTTCTGTTCACGCTGAGGAGAGCAAGAGCCAGCAGGAGGCTTATGGCATGGGAGGCTAGCCTGGCAACAAACGAAGTGCTGCCATCAAGGCTGGGCTCTTTGCTGCTGGGTGCTGCATACATCTCGCCGCTGCTGCGCATTCCAGCCAGCTCTGTGGGCGCCGAGCGCTCGTAAAGAATGACTTGTGCAAACTGCCAATCCTGCTGCTGCTGCTGCTGTTGCTGTTGACGTAACGCTTGCCGAGTGCGGCACCCTGGATGGTTTGTTGTTGCTGAACCTGCCAGTGGGATGGGCAACACGCCTCCAGGTACGGCAGCAGCTTGCATATGCACCTGCAACCAATTGCCTCCAGCTGCATTGACACCGCCAGGATGATTGGCTCCAGAGGCTGTGCCTACACTGCTGCTGCCTGCCGCTCCCGCTACCGGCGCTGTGCCAGTGACCAGCACTTCGTTGGCGACTCCGTTCCGGAGCTTCCCGACAAGTTGTACCTGTGATTCTGTCGGAACGACGAGCCTGCACGGCCAATGTACGCGCAGCAGGTTTGCGGGAGACGGCTCAGCCATGCGTTGCCGCTCTGCAAGGTGATTAGCTGGAAACCGGTTAGTGGCAGCAGTAAGTCGACGGAAAAGGTCTGAAAGTGTCATTGAAATCTTCTGTACGTGAGTGTTGTACTGCAAACCCTGGAAACTGCGTAAAGTGGGTTTTTACGCCCCCCTGCCCCTGTCCTGCAACGAAGTCGGTCCGAAAGTTTGCTTGCCGGCACCCTGACACTCTTGCCTCGATCACAAGTGCATTTGTTTCTCAGTCTCAGGAACATGAGTCGGCGCGGCGAGAATGACTTCGTTATAGCGGCTAGGTGAATTTGCCGAACCTGTTGATACACGCACAGATGGTTATGTTCGCCGTGCTGACAACCCAACCGCCGCTGCCGCGTGCCAGACCGCGTCCCTTACCTTCCCTGTTGTCCCTGCCGCAGGCATGCCGGGCAGCAGCTGGTCGCAGTCCTTGAGCCCGTGGCACCCTTTCTGCTGCAAACAGGCGCTTCCATGGCAGCGTATACTGCGGGGTTGGCAGCTGTGCAGGCGGGTTGCAGCGCTCGCTGCCGTTCTCATATTTCTGAACTAGCTGGCCAGAATGCAAGGCCTCAGCTCACACCTCAAGTGGTGATCATAATGAGCGTTGATTGTGCAGGCTGCGGGCATGGTGGCACGCGTGTCATGTGCGACACCTGTTGCGGGGCCAGTGGGCGGGCTGCTGGGCGTAGGGCTTGCCTCTGCCATGGCTGGCCAGGCATCCATCATATGCCGGCAGTACATGGAGGGCAGGTGAGCAATCCAACTCCGCACTGAGCTGGCTGGCCTTCGTCAAGATGCAACTTTGAGTCGCAAAGTCTTGTCTGAGCCTGGTCAAGCACCATCCTGTTTACATGGGATGTGGTTTGATTTGCTGCGTGCGTGCCCTTTCTTGCAGACAAACCACTCCCCTGTCGGCGCTGTGCAGGAACCCGCTGCTGCAGCCTTGGAAGAGTATACGGAGAGAGGAGCTGCTTGTAGATGCTGCCTTGGGCATTGCGTTGTTCAAGGTGAGCCGCAGCTGCTTACGCCTCTGCACAAACCAACCACTCCGCTGCCAGTGCTGCTGCATGCATCAGGAAAATCCAACTTGCTTACAGCCCTAGTGCCGCAGCTTCCTGGCCGCTGTGAAGATCAGCCTGCAAGGAGGATAGTATTACCCTACAACTGTTATCAAGCATACACGCAAGCTCTTTTTGTAATCAAACTGGATTGAATGGGTGCTGGCTGGTGTGCAGGTAATGGGGGGCCGCTTCCGCTCCGTCATGCCCAGCGATGTGGCCATGGTGGGCGCCATCGCTCGAGAAAGCCTGCCTGCACCCAGCGTGGAGTATGCCACACAAGCGAACAGAAACGAGCTGCTGAGCTTGTATAGAAGGTTGGCTCAATTGGATATCATGCTATCTTAAATTCGTCGTGAAATTGGCGATGCATCCATGGCATGTTTCCAGCTAAGTCTGCTTTGAGGCTTGCTTTGGAGCATACTTGTTGTCAATATGAATGTGTTTGGACTTTGATCTGAGTGCACACGAATGGAGGCGTTCCACCTGTCAGCAGTTTGACAGCACTTTTGATGCGATGTGTTGCTCAACTGCTTTTGCTGGCTTCTTGCAATGTGTCCTCTCCTGCGACTCGCTGCACAGCGGGTTCGTGGTTAGAACAGGCATGAACACAGTTCAGTAGCCTTTGTCACTGCTGCTGCCGTGTTTGCAGGTATGGCTGCCATCATTGCGGCGAGCGGGGGGGGAACGTGATTGGCGACCACATGCCCCCCAATAAAGTTGTCAAGGAGTATATAACAGCGGCACGGCGCTCGCTGTTCAAGCTGCCGTTTGCGAAAGAGGTGAGATTCTAATCAGAGGTGTGGTTACGTAACTTTGTGGTGATGTAAGTACCTTCACGAGCAGATGTTGGGTTGGTGTGAGCTGCGTATATGCTGGGGATTTGTGGTGCAGAAATTTGCTGCTGCAAAGTGCTGGCGGTTCCGCTGGCATCTCGTGCCTCAATAGCGGAAAGCTTGCACCTCCCCGTCTGCGTCCCACTTTGCGTGCGCGGCACCTGCTTATGCCACCAAGTGCAATTTGCCAGCAATTTTGACCGTGCATTGCATTCCTGCACGGTGGAGTGAATTTATGCCCATCACCATGCTTGGCCTCTCCGATTCGCTGACCAGCGCCTGTTCCCCTGCTGTCCCTGGCTCTGCCCTGCGTACAGCTTGCCAGTTCCCTGAACATCCCCACCGGGCCTCCACGGCAGCGCTTCTACCCTCAGTGCCAAAGCTGCTGCAAGAAACAAGCGGCAGCAATACGAAATGGCAAGGTGCGCAGCAGCGACTGCACTGCAGGTTGACCAGCCCATACTTTTGCAGCTGTTGCCCACGGCAGGCTAGTTCTACGTGCAGCAGCATTGTGGCCATCTGGTGGTGGTGGCGGTGGTGTGGCTATGGTTGCAAAGGAGCATTTTTGGTGCTTGTGTATCTTGGTGTTGGGTGCTTACTAGTTTAGCGCTTGACCTCCACATGGGGCACTACTTACAAAGTGTCTGCTGCTGGCTGTTGTTGGGTGACATTTGGCCAGTTTTGCGGACACATCGTCAGCATTACTGAATGCTGTTTATGCACATTGCTAAAACGCCTTGCTTCTTACAGTCGTGCACCGTACTGCTTCCGCCCTCTGCAGCTCACGCTTGTGTTCCACGAGGTCCTGCACCGCGGAGGCAGCAGCCAGGCCTGGCACTATTCGGGCGCTTTGCTGGGCATGCGGCACTATGGCGACAGCGGCAGCAGCAAAAAGAGCGGCAGGGGCAAGAGCAGCGGCAGCAACCGCCTCCACTGACTGACATAACATGGCTAGCTGGACAGGGGTGGATAGCAACTTGGGGCCCTCAAATCAACAGATGCAGGAGCCTGCTGCTGACGTTACTGTTTCTATTCACTTTATTTACAACCAGTGCAGCAGATTGATTGTTCGTACAGCCCATCCTGTGATGTATGATCCCCTGTGGCCTGATGCCCAACCCTGCATTTACTTCTCTCAAGGGTACTGAAGCAATTGTTTGGTATGGTGAAGGTACTGAGGTACGCTACCACATGTTGGAAGTCAAAACTGCATTCAACCGAGCGTGTTCAGAGTGGATTGGACCACATAAGCGACAACATCTCAGCTGAAAGGAGTATGCCTATACACAGGTCAAAAAGGTAGATGTCAAGGAGATTTGAAAGAAGGAAACTTGGCAGGCTATCAAGTGCGGAAAGGGACGGATGGGTGGCACCAGCAAGGTCACGAGTCAACAGGTAGTGTAGATTTGAACTGTAGCGTAAAGGTGTACATACAACTGTCCAATGGAAGATGACATCTCACATACTACACGAATTATCGGTCCAGGCAAAAATTGGGCAGAAACGTGGCAGACATGCAACTGTAGTGCCCACTGTTTTGCGGCTACGTGCGCGAGAACACAAACAACAAGTCAGTAGCAGCCCAGGCCAGGCAGCTGCTGAGGTAAAAACTGAGCAGCGACAGGCTGGCTGGTCGTCGCTCCTCAAGTAAGGGTGCATCCAGCTGCTCGGCTTCTGCCGCAGCAGGGACCAGCGCAGCACGGGAGCGGTGCTCCAGAGCCGCCATCATCATCAGCGGTGCCACAACGCCTAGCACAACTAGGGACCAAGCGTTCAGGGCCAAGCATTGCTGCATGGGCTCCGTCTGAGTCGACAGCGAAGCGTGCTGGGGCAGCAGCATGGCAGCCGCGCTGCACAAGGGGGGAGGGGGTCGGAGGGCTAGGCAACGACAGCTGGCTGCTTCCGAATGGGTGCACACAACAGAGCAGAAGCAAAGCAGCACAAGTGCTGTGTCAAGCTCCCGCAATGCTCAAGGGATGCTAAGTGTCAATTATGTTTACAATACCATACAAATGCACACTGCCAGTTCACATCTTTCTGATCATGTGATTTCCAGACTCCCACGCTGCCAACTTCGTTTAGTTCTGAACATGTCATTTCCACTTCTCACCCCGACCCATGCAACTCTCGCTACTTACTGTGAAGCTCCCACCAAGTCAAACAGCATGCGCAGCGGCTGCTCTACAGGCCCCTGCAGCAGATGACCGCATATGTGCCGGCCCCTCCAAAGCTGCATGGCAAAGGGGGATCGTGTGATGTGTATCAACAAGCCTGTTCATATAATAAAACAGGAGTGGCTTCATAGAGGTGAGTGCACGCACCGTGTTGGTGTTCCACTGACGGGATGAGTAGTCGAATCCCGTTCAACATAATGCTTGTCAATGTGCTATATTGCTGACCAGCGAATGTAAATGGCAACGATTTGTGCTTTTTAGTTGCAGTCGTACCCATGCAAAAGGGCAGCAGCACGCCACGCACCGGAATGAGAACGAGCAGGGGCTGACCCAGGTAGTTGAACCGCATCAGCAGCCGTGCGTGTGTAGGATACAAGAATATCCACAGCAAGCTATTGTGCATCAGCAGCAGGAACAAGAGGCGCAGAGGGCTGCCGCCCTCTGGAAAGCTCATCAGTGAGCCTAACCCGCCATTGTGTACTGCATGGCGGCATTGCAAAGATGCAAGCGATGAGGCAGCTCGCAAAGCAACTGTCAAGGTATACTGAAAGAGTGCCTAAATTTCACGAGGTGGGGTGGGAATTGCAACCAGCAAGCGTTGTTTCTTCCAATTTTCAATCTGTAAACTTTCCGGGAAAAAAAGGGCGCAGAACGCAGGGGTGCCTGGAGTAGCCTAAAATTTCATGCACTTCCAAAGAAGGAGAAACCGTTTGTATATAACTTGAAGTGCTGCCCAGGCCAACCAAGCCTGCCCCCAGTGAGTTGCTCACCATGATACATGTTCGTGACTATGATGTCGACAAAGGAGACCCAGGCAAAGATCTCTCGGTAGTGCACATACAAAGACCGGTGCCGCGATGCCAGCCAAGCATAACTTTGCATCCACAAGGCATGGTTTGCGCAGATCATGGCAAGACCTGCGCATCGGTGGCAGCAATGGGCAGGCCATGCACGACTGTTGCAAAAACAAACCTGTGTCTGCGGCTGTGGGCAGGCTTGGAAAGTGGACGTATCGCACCTGGCTTTTTCTCCAGCCATGCCGTTTTGATTAGTAGCAAGACTAGTTGGATCCGGGGGGCAACTGAAAAGGCGAACAAGTCGAGCTCTGTGGCTTGCGCGTAAAAGGGCCTGCATTATCATATGCAGCAGGCTGAGCACAAATTGGCAAGGGTGGCGCCGGCAGCGGCAGAGTCGCCTTGCGCTGTTCGTCTCGTCACAATACCCCGCGCTCCCTGCAACCACCAGGTTGAACAAGCTCGCCTTCGGAGTGGGTCGCGGTGAAGGAGCTGCCACTGATGCGCGAAGAACCCGGCCACCCTACGATCCCGCCTTCAATGCTATTGTACATCGACTCCTTGGCTGCATGGTGGACCTCGAGATAACAGTCAAGCTGACGAGGGGTTGGCTAGGTGTTTACCACTTTCAGCCTTGTCACATCACGGCGGCAACAGCAAAACTCTTTTTCAAGGGCAACAACAGCGCCTTTGACAAGATGGAGAAGAAGAGGAGGTTGAGGCACGTGGGTGACTTGAGGGGCAGATGCGGCGACAGGCTGACGGTGCACCACGGCGGCCAGGTGACACAGCACATCAGGCTGTACGACTTAAGCTCCTAAGGTGTGCCCCGCTGTTGACACACGTGTCACGCTCCCACGCACATGCAACATGGCTCCAGCATGTGCTCGTGCCACCAAATACCGGCGCTTCCTCCAATCTGGAGCCCGTGCAGCTGCGCTTGTGCAACTTCTTGCCGGGGAAAACACTTTAATTAATGAAACCTGCAGTATTGTACAGTGTATGAACTGTTGTTGACAATCTCCTGTCTGCCAGGGAGTAGCACCTCAAATATGCGCAGCTGTTACGCAAGTTGTTGCGGCTTAGCAGTCGATGTTACAGTGACATCAACAGGGGGCAGTGTGATGGAAACTGAGACAGAGAAGAACAAGAACGCCTGCCAGGCTGCAGGGTGTCAAAGCGCATGCAGCAAACAATGCGAAAAATCATGGGCAAGGGGAGTTAGATGGGAGAGGAAAGGACGTGGGCAACGGTGGGGCCGCACGTATGCGTGGGCATGCTGAAATGACAGCACCACATGCAATGAACTGCGCTGCGCCAGCTGCTGTGCTGGAATAAGGTTGCCAAAATAATATCAGCAAAGCATGGCGTGCAGGGTGGTGACAACAGCAAGGCACTTGTTGAACTGAAGTGCAAGATACAGCATTCCACCACGAACAGCGAAGTGGTGGGTGCAGAGATGGCGCATGGCGGCGGCAGATTTGCAATGTATGGCACACAAGACGCGTGGATGTATCATGGCACGCAGGCATCAGTGCCTTCCTTGACGGTGCCGGCGCCCTTATTGAAAGCGACCGCCAGCGGGGCAAGGCCGCAAGGGTCACACCGCCTGTGCACCGTGGACTCAGGAATTACTGCGGCGCAAGAGCAGGTGGCAACAGGTGTGAATCATTCAACTCATATGATGCATAATAAAGCCGGGAAGACGACTTTTTAGAATTCATTAAACCTAACTATTAACTGTTCCACTTCTAACGGCCGTTCAAGCAAACCTTCCTCCGCGACCTCCATTTGCTGCAGCCCGTTACCAAGCAAGACAGCCCCAAACACGCCCGGCCACACACTCACAAGTGGTTTGCTGCTGCCCGCTGAACAAATGGTCAGTAGATCTGAGCTGCAACCAGCAGCCTCCTCACGCATGCCACTGCCGCTGGGGGCCTGCTGTCTCCCGATTGGGCCGTGAGCATCAGCATCCATGTCACCAGCAGTCTTGGCAGCACCCCGCCTGGCAGTGAACACCGATGGAGTGGCTGTTCACGCTGGGTATTGCATCGTGGCTAGCCGCGGCAAGAACACAAACAGTAGGTCAGCAGCAGCCCAGGCCAGGCAGCTGCTGAGGTAGAAGTTGAGGAGCCACAGGCTGGCCGGCCACCGCTCTTCCAGCAGTGGCCTATCCAGCTGGGTAGCTGCCGGCGCAGCAGGGGTCAGAGCAGCGCGGGCTTTGCGCTCCCAAGCCGCCAGCACCATCAGGGGCATCACAACACCTAGCGCCACCAAAGACCAACCGTTCAGGGCCAAGCATTGCTGCATGGGCTCTGCTTCGCTGGACAGCGGCATCTGCTGGGGCAGCAGACCGGCAACCGTGCTGCAAAGGGAGGGAGGCACCGGGATGGTAGTGAAGCCGGCAGGCGACGCTTGTGGCGGGTTGCCAGAAAGGAAAGGAGGGCAGGCGTACAGTTGTGTTTACAAGATGCACTGAATCCACAGCATGCTCCACAGCCTGTCGAGCAATTCCATCGCTCTACTCTCCCAATACACACCACTTACTGTGATACTGCCAGCACTTCATATAGAGTGCGCAGCGGCTGCTCCACCGGGCCTCGCAGGAGATGCTCGCAGATGTCCCGGCCCCTCCACAGCTGCATGGCACAGGGAGCCGGGCCTTCTGCCTGTCAATGTCAACTGGCTCTGTCAAGCTTGGCATATGCACTGGCTTTGTGTGACAGCATAGCATGAAGCTGTGCTGCACGTAAAGCCAACTAGATCTGAAGACCAAGATGCGCTATTGAATGCCATTCCACACGCTGCAACACAAGATTTCAACAGTTTATGCTGCATTAATTGCGGGCAAACATTCAGAACCAGCGCACCCACCGGAATGATGATCAGCAGGGGGTGAAAAAGGTAGTTGAACCGCATCAGCAGGCGGGCGTGAATGGAGTACCAGGCTATCCACAGCCAACCATTGTAAAGCAGCAGCAGGAACAAGAGGCCCAGCGGGCCACCGCCCTCTGGAAAGGTGGCCAGGGAGCCCAGTCCACCCTCGAGTACTGCAAGGCGGCAATGCAAGGGGACGAGTGATCAAGCAGCTTTCAAGGCACATCATCTATAAGTTTGTCGCTGTCACAGGATTACAGCGGTGTGGGGCGGCCGTTTGCAAGCATCACAGAAGCATCCTAGTTGTTGACTTGTATCGTTTTCCCACGCCAATGGGGGGCCGTTTTCAAGGTGTGTTATGTTGCAAAAGAGCAAAAGATTGTATAGCACATGCAACTCTGGGACACAGGAGCTTAGGGTCGCTGCTGGAACTGCCTTACCTAGGTGTATGCCTGTTGCAACAATGTCCAGAAAGGAGACCCAGGCAAGGATCTCTCGGTAGTCCAAGAACACGGACCGATGCCGCGTTGCAAGCCAAGCGTACCCTCGCATCATCAGCGGGTGATGCGCGCACACCAGGGCAAGGCCTGCGCGCATCGGCGGCATGAAGGGGCAGGTGGTGCAGGCTGTGCTGCAAAGAAAGCAGGGCCGCTGTCGGACCAGTGGCGGGCAGGCTTAGAAACTGAGAAACACGTACCAGGCTTCTTCTCCAACCACGCCGTCTTGAACACCATCAAAATCAACAGCACTCTGCTTCCATGTAGAAAGGCGGCCAAGTCAAGCACTGCGGCTCGTTCATAGAATGGCCTGCATTCCGCAGCATGCCCGCTGGGAAGCCACAGGTTGGTGATCCGCCAGGGAAACAGCCCACCCGCGGAATGTCGCACCAGTGTTCGTGTTTCTGCAAGCATCTGGGTGCCCTACTCGCCTTCTCAGTGGATCTCTGTGAAGCAGCTGCCACTGCCGCGAGACGGCTCCGACAGCTGTGCGCAAGTTGGAGTACAAAACCGCTGTAAACCGATTTATAGGCTGCAAGATTGACATCTGAGGTGAAGCCAAGGTGGCCAGGACCACCCCTGTGAGTTTTTCGCGAGTTACAGCGAACAAAAAAAACCGTTATTAGGGCGGCAAACGGCGGTGACTCCAAATCAAATGCTGACATTGACGACGATTTCAGCCGTGTGGGAGAAGCGAGGCAGGCAGTGCCGCAGCACCGCAGTGTAGTGCTTTAGCTTCCCCGAGTACTGCGTCAGCTCCTGGTCTGGGTACGAACGAGTTTACCAATGGGAGCCTGCCACATCCTACAGTCCTTCACTTTTCATTTCACAAAGACAGCATAGTGGTACAATGATACATGATGCTGTCTTTTCTTCCAGAACATTGTCAATGCGCTGTGCAGCAAATTAAGGTCAACAGCCAACGGGCATCGATCGACAGACCAACAAAGATTGGAGCGTGAGGTGGCTGCAACCATGTGACCATTGCCAGGGCCACAGTCAGCACAACCACAGAGCATTTATGAATATACATGTTTATGCAAAGATCCATGGGGGACGAGGGTTGTCAAGTATATGTCTGTGTGCATGTATGCGTGTATGTGTGGGTGCGTGTGTGAACATGCATGGCACATCGGCATGCAGAAAAAAGCGGGAGCTACTGGACATAGCATGCAGGTGCATTCAGTCGTGCTGACAGAGAAGCAATGCATGGAAGCTAGCTCTTCAAAGGACAGGACACCATATGTAAAAGACAGGAAGAAAACACGGAGGTGTGTGGCAATATCAATGCATGGAGTATAACATCGTGCCTGTCAGGTGAAGGCATGGATAAGCCAGTTCAGCCACAGTGGGACGGTTCCAACTAAGGAGGCTGAGTTGAATGGGACAGCTCAGCTTGCTGAGGTGGCGGTTGAGGGTGCCAGTGCATCCGCGGGTGAAGTTCCATCAGAGGCGCTGACCCGCCGGTTGCCCGCCACATCAAAAACGCGGCTCCATGCATAGAAGCCGCTGCAGCAGAAGAAGAGGTAAGGGGTAGAAGGGGTAGACTTTCTTTCTTTCTTTCTTTCTTTCTTTCTTTCTTTCTTTCTTTTCTTTCTTTCTTTTCTAAGGGATAGAAGGGGTAGGCGCTGGTACAGTTGGCAAGTAAGTAGACGGCAGAAAGGTAGGAGTTAGCAGGGCAAAAAGCATCCTGCTGCGGTCTGAAGGCAGGGCAACTCCAGGTCGCGCCAGCAGAGCTGCAGCTCGACTTTGCAAGCTACTTTGCACGATCCTTGGAACTTCGTGAAGCTACTTTGCACGATCCTTGGAACTTCGTGATCCTGGTCGCACGCAACGATCAAGGTGCATGAACACCACGTGGAGGGGCAATCAGCAATGAGCCAAAAGACAGCCAAAAAATTCAACGACAGCAAACAAATGGCCCCCGGTTCTCAGAGCAAGAGAGCAAGCAGCCTGCAGCCAACAGCAAGCGCAAGGAGCAAGGAGGAAGCAAAAGGCTGGAGTCTAGTGGGGGTTGTACCGAGCTTTGTTTCAAGTGAAACAAAATGGCTGAAAAAGGGACGTCAAACCAAGCCCACACAAACGAAACTCACCACTCATCAAAAATTAGGCATATACCCTGCCTCCTTTAGCCCAACTCAACCACAATGGAAAGGCCCAACTCAACAAAAATGAAAAGCGTCGCAAACCGGTAAACAAAACTCACTATTTCAGCCCCACCGGCAGGGGCGCACCCCCAGGGGTTCAGCCCCATAGATCCACAAAAATACAACATGGAAAGACTCGCAAAACAGTGTGCAAAACAAGAGACAAAAAGCACTCACCCTTTCAGGCCCACCAGGCAGGTGTACCCTGCCTCTTCCAGCGCCTCCAGCGCATCAATGGAGAAGGTGCAGCCGTCGGAGCACCCCACCAGGAGCGGCGTGTCCTTAACCGGGAAATGCAGCGCCACCTGCGGGGAGAACCAGTCAGGGAGAGTATTTAGGGAGAGCTTCCCTGTATAAAGGCAGGGTTTTGAACAACCTAACATATGCGGCATGCATTTGGGTGGGAAGTGCAGCGCTGCCAGGGGGAAAGCCGGCGGAGAGCCCAGAAATGCTCAAGGGTGCAGGAACCTGCACATCAAGGCAGCCATATCCACAAACTGCTGATGCTTTTGGTTTCGCGGCATGCTGGTGCATCAAACCGGTACAGAGAAGTCGCATGTCATGGTTTTGGTATTTGACAGCTGCTGCTGGTCGTGCCTAATACTACCAACCATCCCAGCTGCCCACGTGGCGGGGCCCTGTGCTACCCAATAAATCCCAGCCGCCCACCTGGTTGAGGAATGTCTCGGTCCGCTTCTTCAGCACCTGCCTGCCATCCTCCCGCGCCACCTCCATCACTGGGATGTTGAAGCAGCCCGGCACGCAGCCCATCTGCAGAGACACACACAATACACACCACACACATTGATCACACTTGACGCAGGTTGAAAGGGTGCCACTACCATCCCAAACAAGCGAGCCAGAACCTAGCCTTTGAGCGGCTGCTCATGCCAACCAGCCATGTATCCAGCCAGCCAGCCACAGCGGCAGCTCACTCTGCCAGCATCCCGACTTGAACAACCCCTTCACAGAAAAAACACGCCACGCACGCATTCATCCCCCCCGTCATGCACCCCCCCACCCCCCACCCCCCCCACCTACCCTCCCCCCACCCTTAACCACCAGCATGACCCCACACACAAGCACCCCCACAAACACATGACCCAAGGCTGTCGCCTGAGTTTACCTCTGCCAGCTCAGTAGGGGGGCGCACATCCAGATAGACGTAGCCGCCGCGCTCGACAAGGCACTGCAGTGGGAAAACAACAACAGCAAAGGGTTGCTATGGGGGGACGCATTGAATGATGTAAAAAAGCAGGCGGGTAAGGGAGGGAAGGACTTATTTATCAGGCTGGGGAGAAGGGAAGGAGAACAGCCACGCAGAACAAGGCACTGCAGCAGAGCCAGTCAGCTGTGCAGGTTTTGTAAACAAATCGAAGGCAAAGGCAGCCCAAGAAGAAAAGGAAGGAAGAGAGGGACGGTTTCAGCACATGCACACACACCATGGGCGCGATATCAGCACACAGGCATAAATAGAAATTGTCCTTTTTTTCGGTACATCCGAACAGCGGAGCTCCTGACATTTAAAGGCACGGCATAGCTTGGCTTGGCGCGGCAGGACAAAACACCACAGTTGCAATGACGGCGGCATTGCAGCGACGCCGCCCTGAAGGGCGACGCCAAGGCCTGGTACAAAGCCAGCACGCAATGTTCGCACCCGCGCCTCCTCGGCAGTTGCCACGGCCTTCTCAGGGAAGGCCGAAAGCGTGGTGGCGGCAAAGCGGGGGTCGGTCCACTCGTGCACCACGCTCCGAGGTACAACTGCAGTCGGCATGCAGGGAAGCAACTCTGTGACACATGCTCCCTCTAGCAGTACAACATTTGCACTGCGCACTGTCACGGGACTCGCCCAGCAGTGCACGATACATGCAGGGGGGGGTTTGCACTGTAACACAATGACATAGATGCATTGCAGAACAAAAGGTGGGAAGATGACGGGGTTTGTATAGTGTTAAGGATGACACTGTGTTGACAAAACACTCGGTGAATGTCAGGCAGCAGGGGGGGAGGTGGGCTCAGGGTTCATCAAATGCAATGGACAGGAGGCATGAAAGGGCACTACAGGAGGGTGGACCAGGTGATAACAACCAGTCAAATCGAGTGGAACTTCCCCAGTAGCTGCCAACAGCAAGGCTCGGCCCAACCTTTCGGGCAAGCCCTGCCTCGACACAGTCAAAGCAGTACGTCGCAGCATCGTACAATACAGTAGTATCTACAGTAATAGGTCGCCAAACCTTCTCCCAACTCACCGCCCGTGTGCTGCTGCTCCCAGAACGAGTACGCCGGCGCCGCTGCACTGAAAACAGCAGGCCCAGTAGGCTCCTTAACGCCGTTGGGGGCATGCTCGCCAAGGATTGGCCCAACAGCAACAGCAATGTTATCATCAGCCCCATTCAAGGGCTCCGTGGCGCCGTTAAGGGTCTGCTCCTTGCCAACAGGGCCATCAGCCAGATCACTGCGACTTTCATGCTGCGACTGCGGCTCAGCCTCCGCCGCAGCAACGGTTAGTAGATCTGTTTCGCTGATGGCGGCGCCTGCCAACGACTCTTGCACTGCGCCTGCCCCTGCCGCCACGGCCGCTTCCGCGGCAGCTTCTGCAGCTGCTTCTGCAACCCATGCCGCCTCCTCTGCCGCTGTCTGCTGCTCCAGGGCCGCCACCTCGTCTGCCAAGTTGGCTACATGCTCAGCAAGCAATTCCACATTGCTGGGGAGAGAAGGCGGAACCGTTGACTGGCCAGCTAGCACGTGTACACCGTTGGCGGGTTCCTGCTGCCCGGGGAGCTGATCTGCCTGCTTGGCCAGCGCATGCAGCCCGTTTTGCAGCATAGCCACTGCAGGGGGTGTGGTGGTGGTGGTGGAGTGTGTGTGCGTGTGTGTGTGTGTGTGTGTGTGTGGGAGGGGGGGGGGGGTCACAGGCAATGTGAGCGTGTGGGCTGCATGGCGGGGCAGTCAATTGCAACCTGTGGCATTTGGACGAACGGAAATGACAGGCGTGTACACACCCTCTACTGCCATGCATGTTCCTCTGAAAAAGGCATACACTTCACATGAAAACTATGGATAGCCACTTCAAGGCCTGGCCCACCTTCAGCGTCGGTAAAGTTCAGGATGGAGGCTGACCCATTGGTGGGTCCACCCGCCGCCCTAAGCCGCCCGACCTCCTCCTCCCTACGAGCTAGGTCAGATCTTGTTTCCTGGAGATCACGCTGCAACACAGCAGGGCAGCAGGGCAGCATTACAGGCGCAGCATAAGCAGGTCAGGCATGTGTGCCGGGCGGAGCAGAGCAGCAATAACATGCCATGCCGTTCAAATACAAATAACCCACGTGGCATGTCAGCCATCATACCAAGGAATTTCGTGCTCACATTCACAAATCTTTTTCCATTCTCCTCCTTTGAGGTACATAATAGATCCTCTCATTCTCCTCCATCTTGGGTACAAAGACAAACAAAAGAAGCGGGAAGAAGCTAGTACCACCTACCTTCAGCGTGGCGACCCTGTCACGTTCCCCACGCAGCTCCTCAACGGCGTCAGTGTAGGCGGTGTGCAGCTCTGAGCGTTGCTTTGCGGCCTCCTCCAGCTGGGCCTGCAGCCAATTCAGGGAGCGAAGCAGTATGCCGCCTGTCCTGCCTGATGCAAGAAAGAGAGCCGGTGGTTCCAAGCAATCGCATAGCCGAGAAGGAGCACAGCAGGCAAGGCGTGTGTCAGGCGACCACAGAAGGCACCGCATGTTTTCGGCAACCAGAGCAGGTAGAGCAAGGTTGCTGGCGGTTGCGCTGTCTTGGAACAGAGCCACAGCAGGAAGGGGGCAGCATGCACGTTGCGTGCCCAGGAACCACAATAAGTATGGCGCATGCCAGCAGCCACACAGGAGCTCCCCAAAGGAAGCGATCATACCAAAAAAGCTCCCGCAGAAAGGAAGCATTTAAATCAAGAAAGCACTCATACCAAAACAGGCCCCGCACGAAGGAAGCCCACGCTCTAAGGAAGCACCCACCTCCAGCACAGCCACGCGCTCGTGCTCCGCCTCCAGATCATCAGCTAGCTGCTGATACAGCGCTCCCGCCTTTGTACCCTTGGCCGCCTGTTCAGCAGCCGTTGCCTCTACTTGTTTCTGCGGCCAATCGAGCCAAACAAGAAGGAATGGTATGGATGATAACAGAGCCTGCCAGCGTCCCTTGCCTCCCAAAGCCGCAGTCAAGCCCAGATCACCACACTGCCAGTCAAGGGTATCAGTCAATCTCCGTCTGCCGATCCTAATCATCACCATTCCTACACTCAAACGTTCATGTGCTGCTGGCAATGGTTCGCCCACAGCTAAGCATCCTCAAGCAGAACAATTCTCACCGTCAGTGTCCCCACCTTAAATCCTTCCGCCTGCAGCTGCTGGTACCAACATTCGCCCCCAGCCAACCACCCCTTTAGGCGTAATAACTCTCACCGTCAGTGTCTCCACCTTGAACCGTTCCGCCTGCAGCTGCGCAGACACGTCCTGGTAGTCGGCATCAGCAGCTGCCCGCAGCGCCGCTGCCTGATCGGCGCGGTTTTGTAGAACGTCAATCTCGTGCTGCGAAATGGGGATGGTGGGGGACAAGAGGAGGGCAGCCTATGTGGCGGGTAGGGGTGCTAGGCAGCAAGGGCAGACTGGCAAGCAGGCAGCTGGGACCAGCAACATGCCACATAACCTGCATGCTTAATCCCTCCGTCAGAAAGTGTCCCAAAAGACTTGAAGAAAACCCCGCACGTAAATAACAACGGCAGATGAGCAGCTCACAAACAGCCACACATAGACAGGCAGGAAGGCAGGCAGGCCAATTTCGAGTGATGCCCGCACACGAGCAGGTAATTGATAAACAGACGACCCATGGTCCGCCCCAGGAAGGCACACAGGCAGGAAGGCCGGCAGGCAGGCAGACAGACTGGGGCGAAAGCAAGCGGGCAGGCAGAGGGGGTTGAGGCAGGCACACCCGCAACACAGAAAGGCATGTACATATGGAAGCCGGGCAACAAGCGTTCCTAACCTGGGCGCTGCCCGACATCTCGTCCAGTGCCACCTGCAGACGCGCCGCCTCCGCCCGGAACTCATCCGCCTCCTGCACCCCACAGTAACTTCAAGCTGAAAACCCACCGACTGTCGGATAAATAGCGGCACAAAGCATGCAACAGAAGAGCCCAGGCAGCTGTTAGAGCTTATACACGGGCAGATGTGGCTGCTGACTAAAATTGATGTGTAACAACCCTCCTACATGTATGGCCTTCAAGGTGCCCATGCAAATTCTTTGCAACAATGGCAACCTTCAATGCAAGAATAATCAAACGGCTGTCTCCAGCAAAAAAACAGCGCCATAAGGCACAAAGAATCGTGCATTCACCTTGCGCAGCTCAAGGGCCCGTCGCTCCTGAGCCTCCATCACAATCTGCTGCAGAGACAGTTCCCGCTGTGCTGCCGCCGCCGCCTCGGCTCTCACACGCGCGATGGCACGCTCTGTTTGGGCCGCCTGCCGGGCCTCGATGATAACACGAGCTAGCCGCCGCTCCAACTCCGCCTGGCGGTGGGCCTCCTGCTCCGCTGCCAGCGTGCGCTTGGTCTGCGGAGTGTGGATGCGTTGGAAAAGGCGACATTAATGCATATTGCAACCTTGCGTTATGTTCCAGGCCCAGGGACAGGTAGTCTTGAGCGGCAGATAGGGTGTAGCTGTGGTGGAGCATTATCTCCCTCCCACAAACTGTGATGGCTGTGTGCATGTAAACCCTCAATTTATTATCGGCCACCTCCCACAACTGTAATGCCGGCACGGGCAACACATCAATGTTCTAGCTACCTCAGCACAACTTCCCCTTTGTCGCGCGTCTCCGACCACGCCACTCACCTCCCACAGCTTGTACTGCGTGATGCCCTGCTGCCGCTTCAGCTCCTGAGCCCGCGCCAGTGCCACCACCTTCTCTGCTCTCTCCTGCCTGAAAGCCTGTGCTGCTGCCTCGCGTTCTCGCTCTAAGGCTTCCCGCTCCTGCAAAAGCGCAGCCTCTGCTGCTGCCCGCTCTCGTTCCAGGGAGGCCTCCATTGCTGCCCGAGCTTCCTGCTCCTCACGCAGGTGAGCCAGGGTGGTGGGGATCTCCTGGATCACAGATGGCCGGTGCAATAAGGCGACAGGGGTGGCAAGAGAGGCGAGGCTGTTGACAAACGGGACGTTTCAAGGAAGGGAGGCTGTCAACATAAGGGAAAGGTATGGATGGCACAAACTTGGGCTCTACTGAGGCTCTGATTCGGCCAAGGCAGTTTGTCTTGGCCAGAAAGAAGGGCGCCGTGAAGGACAAGATATATGGCAGCTTTGGCAGCAGCTTTGCGCGACCAGCACCGCTGCCGGCAGCCTGATTACTGCTTGCAATGAAGTGGCAGACTGATGATTCTGCACGGGCCACAACCACGGTTACCAGCCCAACTCACAGCCTGGCTGGCGTCTGCCCAACGCCGGTGCAACACCCCTCCACTCGCTCCTACAATCGAATCACCCCCAGCAGTTCGCAAGCAATGCAACTACTTGCCTGCCTATCATTTCTTGCGCAGAAGCGATGGTTGCGAAAACAAATGAAGGAGAAGAGCAAACTACTACTAGTGATACCAAGTACTGCAAAACTCACCGCCTGGACGGCATCTGCCAGCCGCTCCTGCACGCGCCCCTCCACCACCACCTCCATCTCTCCCTCCAGTCGCTCCTGCACCTGCACCTCGAAGTTTACTAGCGCCCTCTTCTTCTCCACCTCCAGCTGCAGGGAGTTGGAGGGATGCAGAGATAACTAATAGGTGGGAAGACGGCAGTGAGTGCGGCAGAGTGTTAGGCAGAGTTTGAGAGAGAGCGTGGCATCCGTGTTTACGGCAGAGGCCAAGAAGAAAATTAAGAAAGCCAGCAAGGCATCAATGACCGGCTGCCAGTAAGGTGAGCAACCCGCTCAACTAGCTTCACATGCAGACCAAAGCCATCCACATCAAGTACTGATAGAACTCCTGTACCTAACACTGAAAAGCGCAGAGAGAATTGCTATACGTACACCCAAGCAGCCGGTAAGCTCACCTTAATCAGAGAGGCATTGAGGTAAGAACGCAGGCCGACTGTCACTCCCACGCAGCCGGCTGTTACCACCCCAAGCTCCTGCCACTTGGCGTCGCGCACAGTCTGGATCTTTCCTTGGCTGTCATAGAGTAGGCGCTGCGTGGCTTCGAGTTCAAACCGCATGCGGCGGAGATCGTCTGTTTTCTCGCGCAGTTCCCGCATCACAATTTTGAGGCTGGTGGGGTACTGTGCTGCAGGGGCTGGCGAGCAGAGCTGGTCGCAGAGCGCGGTG
The DNA here is from genome assembly GCA_019693395.1 of Ettlia oleoabundans. NCBI lineage: Eukaryota > Viridiplantae > Chlorophyta > Chlorophyceae > Chlamydomonadales > Ettlia > Ettlia oleoabundans. Next base: position 3,584 of record JAAMXP010003815.1, on the reverse strand, counting down.
AGATCTGCGGCCCCTGCATCAGCTGTGTCTGCTAGGAGCGTGCCGCGGTGCCGGAACAGCCGTGCTAGCTCACTGGCGCCTTGATCGGGTGGTGTGGGAGCTGCGGGTGCTGTCTGGGCTAGCGCTTGGTTAGGAAGAGCCTGCAGGGTGGTGGTGATCAAGGTATTGATGTGCATGTACGGCGGGGTGCTGCTTTGGGGCGGCAAGCCAGCCGCGAAGTTCAAGCGGGGGCGGACGGGAGCGACCCGTGCCTGACGGTGTCCCACCCCTAGCCTCGTCGCGCAGCCGGAACCTCCCGGCCGTAACGGTATGTTCAGAGGGCCGGAAGGCTGGCGGGGGCGGTATCATCGCAAACACAAGCATCTGGGGCCTCACCACACTTGCGGCCGACAAGGCGCCCAGCAAAATAGGCCACCGCTGCCGGCCTGTGGCTTCGTCATCCTTTGTAGAGTGCTGTTGGACTGCAGCGGGCCTGGGTGCGCGAGGCCTGGCCTTGGCACGCCGACCCCACTTGCCCCATGTCACGCCCGCGCTTGAAGTCAGGGTAAGAGCCTGCATGCTGGCAACACGGGACGGTGACTAAATTGCAGCACTGGCGGTTATGTCAAATTCAATTTTCGACTTGGGTGGAGTTAACGACTTTCTTCCTTAGCTTCTTCTGCCAGCACTGGCGGCAGAGGTCGTCACCTTGGTTGCTTCAGTCGCAACTATCAGCGTAAGGGATATATAGTTGTGTTTATATACAAACAATGCACTCCTGGTAGTGTGGTGTTGTTTGCCCAGCTGGCATTGCTGCTTGTCTACCGGAGTTGCATGGCAACACCTTTGCTCTGTGACCACGGGATGCAAGCCCATGGGATGTTTGATGCTGCTTTTTTAGGCTGCTTTCTGACTCTGTCTTTCCTTTTTGTCTGGTTTCTGAATCACAAGGCTGTTGGTGGCTCGTTTTCTCAGGTTAAGCACAGGAAAAGAGGCTTTGACGCTCTCTGATGCAGAGAAGGCAGCGAGCGGCGTGCTTGTTGATGCTGCTATAGCGCAATCCCTGGTGCCATGGATTTATCGAGTCATTGCATATCTGTGCGGGGCCCCAACACCTGCATGAGCGGATGAACGACTGCGTCTGAGACACCATTCTTCCCGCCCGCCAGCCTGTCGTCGCCGCCTGTCATGACGTCAACAGCTCGGTATGACAATGTTGCCATGCGGCAATGCTGCATTCACTTGAATCATGGCACCCCACGCGGTCATCGCGGGAGGCGCGGGGGCCACCCTCAGCCTGGAGCATGTGTTGTCTGTGGCATTGCACGGGGCGGAGGTCCAGCTGAGTGTTGCAAGCTCTCAGCGTGTGAAGAAGGACTCTCCAGCACCTAAATCATTCCAGCCCGAAGACCCGCCCTCGCCATCATCCGCCGCTGCGACATGCTTGGACCTGGCACAGGCCCGTGCAGCCGTGTTTTACAAACTCCTCAACTTGATCAATGGCAGGAGCGGGGTTAGACTGGCCGTGGTGGAGGCAATGGCGGCTCTGCTCAATGCGGGCGTCGCGCCTGCTTTGCCGGCAGCCGACAGCGATGCCAATTGTTTGGCAGCCCTAGCCGCCTTCCTGCACGGCGTCGGCAGCGCAACAGTTGCAGACGGCTCGCAGCAGCCTGCAGCTGAGGCGCTGGCAGCTGCAGGTATCCAGGCGCCCGGGCTGAGCGCCGTAGAGCGGGCGGCTATCACTGACGCGCAGAGCGCGTCAGCAGGGACAGCGGCTATCTGCTGCCAAGCTGGCAAGCTGCTGCTGGCCACAGTCAATGCAGTGGCGGCACTGGCAGCAGAGTCTCTGCAAGCTGATGTGAGTCCGGGTAGCGGGCCTGCCTTGCGCCGCTGGATGCCTTGCCCAACTGCCTTCAATGGCGTTTTGTTTTGCTGGGTGCTGCTGTTGCAAGCACTTGCTCAAACGCGCTTTTCATTCACCCGTATCACCCTCGTATTCACCCTCATTCACCCGTATCCACCGCTAATTTTGACCGCCAACTCATTGAGCTACCACAAATCGCCCTGTAATGTATGCGCTATGCATTTTATGTTTTTCATGTATTGTTACTTCTTCAATTGTCGGTGTGCAGGTCAAGGCTCTAGATGCGGAGACAGTTGAGGCTCAGCCTTACAAGGGCGCCCTCGAGGCTGCCGATGAAATGCGAGGCCTGCTGGAGGGCTCACGCCAGGTCAATGCCAAAAAGGCGGGAGCCGGCAACCTGCCAGCCATCAGCAATGCTGTGCAGGTAATTTGTGTACGATTCTCTGATGCATGGCTGCCTTTGGCCAGCTGTTTGCTGGGCTGTGACGTGCTTGACTGGTTGCCACCTACCAACAAAGAATGTACAGGTGGTTTTGTATGTTAACCAAAGCTATCCTGCTCAGGCTGTCTGCCCTTGTGGCTTGGGCTGACTTGCTGCTTGGGTGGGCAGGCTGGTAGCAAGCATAGCAGTGCTTGTTTCTACAGTTTTGCTGCACTGTACATCGTGCAATGTTGCTGTAAGTTTTGATAATGTTGTCAAGAGATGGTCAGCCACGCTAGCTTGCTGCCCTGCAGGTGCACGGTGCACTGCTGGAGGCCCTTAATGCGGCGGCAGCACCTGCCAAGGCTGAGCTGGCATCAGCGGCGCTGCCCGCTAGCAAGGACGGCCAGCCACAGCAGGCAGGCTCGCCGGCCCTGGCCAACAGCCTGGTGCTGCTGGCCACGACACTGCTGAAAACTGCAGGGCTCAGCCTGCAGCGTAGCTCAGCAATCAGCGGCAGGCTGCCACAAATGGCAGCAGCTTCCGCGGCAGCTCCAGCCGGCGACGGCGGCTCAGCAGCGGCAGCAGACGCGCCCGCTGTGCAGGCGGTGCTGGAGCAGTTAGCCACGGATGCTGCCGCGGCGGTGAGCGCAGCGAAGCAGCAGGCAGTTGATGTGGCGGGGAAGCTGGCACTTGCGGAGGACGAGGAACCGGTGTCCAGCTTGGCAGCCGCGCAGGCAGCTTATGCGGCGTTCAAGGCGCTTCAGAACGCGGTGGCAGTTGAGGCCCTTGCAGCAGTCACCAGCCTGCGATTGCAGGAGGGCCAGCCCGCACAGGCCACTGCCGCTGCCCCAGCAGCGGTTCAGGCTGCTGACGGTGCTGCGGCAGAGGGGGGCAAGAAGAAGGATAAGAAGAAAGACAAGGGGCCGCAGGGCATGTTGCTGGGCAAGGGGACAGCTCTGCTGCGGGCCTATGTGGAGAATGCTGCTGCTACTGCTAGCAACAGCAGCGGCGGCGGCGGAAGCAGCAGCGGCGGGGGTGAGGATGGATTGGAGAGCGCCATGCGGGCGCTGAGCCTAGCTGGCGGCGACATGACGGCGGCGCTGCAGCGCGGGCTGGCTGCGGTGGCAAGGGCGCTTGATCCCACCGGACACTCGCTGAGTCAGCACTTGTCGGCACTGCGTGCTGTTATCGAAGCAAATCAGGTGGGCGAATATTCCGATGCGGTGTAGTGCTGTGCTCTGCTTTGGGGTGTGTGGCGGGGGAGGTGGCGTGCGTGCATGAGTGTGTGTGGTGGTGGTGTTGTGGTGTGGGTGGGTG
>JAAMXP010003803.1:4495-40498 GCA_019693395.1 Ettlia oleoabundans | reverse complement strand
GGGCGCGGCTTTACGCGTTTTGCTGGCGGGGGGGCTGGGCCTGGTGAGTAGGGTGTAGGCGGGGTTGAGAGATGAGGCTGCCAGGGGGTCTGGGTAGCCAGCAACTGCACACCTCTGGGTATGGGCCGTTGGACGCTCCACACACGGGCAGCTGTGGGCTGTTGTATGGTGCCGGCTCCCCGGGTGGATCGCAGGTGTTGCCGGTGAGCCAGTACCACTGGAGCACGCACTTGGCTGTCACACCGTCACACGTCAGGCCCTGCAGCAGGGGTGATGATGACAGTGGCGTTGATGGACAGGGAGAAGGGAGGGAGGGGACCTCGCTGCTGATCGGGCAAGCAGGCTGCTGGCGTCATTGCGCAGTACTATTGACTGGTGCAATTTTGGGTGATGATAGCCATGGTTAGCGGCTCATCGACGCCGCGTTGCTGTCCAACAGCCAACACACCGAGGGCAGCTGGAAGGGCATTGTGTAGGGGGAGGCATCAGTGTGGCCCAGGTGGTAGTAGGGGTCCCCCGGCGCCTGCGCCCCGGGCACCGCCGCCTGCACCAGCTGCCAGCTGTTCAGGCACGCATCAGACAGCTGCGCCCGCTCACTCTCAACATCTGCAGTAAGGCATTGGTATAAGGTAGGACGTCCGCCAACTTTGTTGCGGCGTGGTTCAGGCTACTAGAAGGGCCGATGACCGCGGACAGTCGGTGCTGGGCAGGCAGCGCAAGCGCTCACCCGTGCCGCCGATGCGGCAGATGCGGAAGCTGAAGCGTCCCTTGTGGAAGGCGGTGACTTGAACTTTGATGTTGATGACCTGGCCTTCGGTGTAGGTGCCAGCCACTTGGCCTGTGTATAGCGCACCGCCTGCCTCGTGCCTCCCCGCCTGGGCGCCGGTGGCGGGATCGCCGCAGATGCCATGTTGGCCATAGGGCCAGGTGGCACCACCGCTAACCGCAGCAGGTCCTGCAGGCAGAAGTAATAGCTTGATGGTCAGTGCTGTTTGCTGCCTGAAGTGCCTCCTTGAAATGGCCGGCGGGCGAGAAGCCACTTGGCTAGCGCCGTTGGAGAGTGGCCCCAGTGGCATTACGTCAGTGTACAAGGCGTCTGCCTGCGATACCGCACCCGCGCAAACACTAAGTGACGCCTATTGTGCTGGAGTTGCGACAGAAACGCTGCTTGCCTCGCCAGCGGCATACCCAGGGCCCCGGCCATGGGCCGCGTGGCCGCAGCGAGCCCCCTTGACTTGCAATGCCCTACTCCAATTGGCATCACCCACCTCCCGCGTTCAGGCAATGAGGACACCAATCGCTATTGGCTATAGCGTTCCTCGAGGCAGGCTCGACCAGAAATCCATGCCCGCTCGCGGGCTGCAAACAAGCCGCAACAATGCCAAGCAGAGCCACAAGCCACATCGAAGCAAGTTTTGACACTTTTAAACGAACTACGACAGCGATTGGGTCCAAGCATTTTAGTCTTCCCTCGGGATCCGGAGCCGCTGCAAGAAGTGACTACTGGCGCCAGCTGGAGCAAGGAGCTAAATACCCTTGCACGCGTCCCCACCGGACTCCTTTAGGTGACAAACTGCCTAAACAACTTGCTGATTGGGTTTAAGGTGGATTTTGCCATAAGCAATATGCTACAGCAATATGCTACAGCAGTCGCGAGCAGCCACTTAGCTGCCCGCTACGGTGGTTCAAACAATGGGCTCACAAGTAATACCAGCTTACGATGCGCCCCAGCCATTAAGACTGAGCCCCTGCTCTGCTTCCATCACCTCTGACCGTATTTGCCCAGATACTCAACATCGAAAATGAGTGTTGCATTGGGCGGAATGACGCCGCCAGCACCACGCTGCCCTGCACACAGTGCGAGCGAGCGGCATTAATTGTGCAAAAACTAGTGTGCCCAACAAGGCGGACTCAGGCTAAACACTCAACACGGCCACATTATCCTGCTGCCAGGCAGCATTGGCTGCTGCATACCATAGGCCAGGTCGGCGGGGATGACCAGCTGCCGCTTGCCGCCTGCTTTCATGGGTGGGATGCCCTCCGCCCCCAGGATGCCCATGTCCCAGCCCTGCAAAGCCAGGGGGAAGAAAAGCGAAGTAGCATGATATTGTTGGTGGAGCTTTGAGGATGTTGGTAAATCCCCCCGGGGTGAGATAGGGGGAATATGCGTAGCGAGGTTTGCCTGCAGCAAGCACCAAGGCTGAAGCGCAGCTGTGCTGAGCAAGGTGGAGCCAAGCAGCAAGCGCCTGGTGCGCATTTCCTGCACTATTTCAGACACAATCCCAAACCGACCCCAACGCACCTTGATGACTTGGCCCACTCCGACCTGCATCAAAATGGGGTTGGAACGAAATTGGGTGAACACAGACAAGTGGCAAAGTGCCGCCAGCGGGTATGCCTGGTGCTCGCGCAACATGACAACACAGGCAACAAACCACAGTTCCTTGCAATCACCGCTGCAACAGCATCTGGCAACCAAATGTTGAATGTACTTTGAATCGAACCTCAATCTCTCAATTATCGGTTACAGTTTGGATTGATTGCCTTACATGGGCAATGCAGGCGCCAACTCAGCCCTCACCTGGCCACGCACCACCCACCTGGAAATTGAGCGGCCGGCCCCGCTCGTAGCTGCTGTCAAACACGACGCCGTTAGACTGCAGTCTTCCTGTGTAGTGGGCCCTAATGCGGGCGCCAGGCACAGGAGACTCCCCTGTGCCCACTGCCACATCGCACCATTGCAAGCCGCTGGGCGCGGCCTGGAACTCGCACTCCGCAAAGGCCTGCTGAGGCAGTGCAGCCACGGTCAGGGTGGCGGCCGCCCCTACCACCACCGCACGGCGATTTAATTCTGCTTCATTGGACCCCTGCTGGGATTGCTGCTGCTCGTAGTGACCGCGGTGAGCGTGGGTGACAATCGAGGAGGCGGTGCGGCGGCGCCACCGTGCCCCTTCTCCAGCGACCGCTACGAAATGCTTATTGACTGCAGGCATCAAGAAGAAGTGACATGGTCGGTTACTTATGACTAAGCGCGGGCTGCAAGCGAATCGGTCACCCACCTGCGGCAGTGAGCATCGCTGCAAGATTTCGCCACAGGCCGTCCACAGAAGAGCGTCGACACCGCAGAGATATTTGACGGATCGCCTGATGGCACGGGGGCAAGCTCTGTGGTGTCACACCCCCTATTTCACCCTTGTCGTGCCAGGCTGGCCGGTGGGGTTTTGAGCTCGGATTTCGTGGATCGCAATGCCGTGTGACTCAGATGGTATCATTGGTCATCTGCCGGGCAGAGAGCCTGTCCGTCCGCCCCTACGCCTTCGTGAAGGTTTCTCGGCAAGTTCCGAGCGGCGGTGCCCCAGTCATCAACAATAGATCATTTAGCCATATAAGGACTTCGACTGGCGCCGCCTCGGCCAGCATGGCCGCTTCAGCCAGCTCGTCGGCTGGTGCTGGCGGTGCGTCGCCAGTTGTTGCCGTTGTGGGGTCTGGCGGGCCTGCGCCCCTTTCATGCCAACACATGAGGAATGGACCTTGCTATTGCACACGCAGGCATAATTGGCTCACATGCATTCCCCGCTCTTGTGTCAGCTGAGTGGCTGAAGCAGCACCTGAGCGAGGTCAAAGTGCTGGATGCCACCTGGTACCTGCCCACTGCTGGCAAGGATGCGCTGGCAGAGCACAAGGCGGAGCGCATCCCGGGGGCCATCTTTTTTGGTGCGTTTCGGCAAGCTTGGAAGCTGGCTGCGTCTCTTGGATTTTGCCATGAGTCTGCCGACTCTAAGCATTGTGCAGTTGTGTTGCGGTTCAGTAGCAGCTGTTGCTGCCACTCCTGCTGACGGTACTAACCCCCCGCTGCAGACGTTGACCGAATATCGGATCCCGCCTCCACCCTACCCCATATGTTGCCCTCGGAGCGCCAATTTGCCGCGGCAGCAGATGCGCTGGGCATCAGGCGGGACGACCCCTTGGTGGTCTATGACAATGCCGGCATCTTCAGCTCGCCTCGCGCATGGTGGACTTGGCGCGTGTTTGGGCATCCCAGGTATTGCACAGCTTGGTGCTCCGTCAAAATCTTTGGGAAATCGGTCGTCGCGTCCTGCTGGGATGCTGACTTGTGCAGCAGGACATGAAGGCTTGTTTGACCAGCCTGTCACAAGCACATGGTGAGCATGAGCGCTACAGCAGTATCACAAAGGCACATGCAAGGGCTGGGCACGCTTTTACATATACTGCTACCTGCAACGCCCTGCAGGGTGGCCGTGTTGGACGGCGGTCTGCCGGCGTGGAAGGCAGCCGGTGGCGAGGTGGACACATCTCCGGTGGACGAGGCCCGCATGCATGCTCCCGCTGAAGCGCTGCGGAACCCGCCTGCTGCTATTAGGTGAAGTGGGGCCGCCTCGGCACTGCGGTACATATTGCGCTAGCAGACGGCAGGCAGATGGATGCCGCCTGTCATGGACTGTGTGCCCTCCTGGGCCGAGGGATGTGTGCTTCAGCTCACAGCACTACGGTTCACCTCCATCTGCACCTCCCAACTTGCTTGCGCGCCGGCACGTGCTACCACAGTGCAGGTACAAAGCTGGGCTGGATGCTGAGCAGGTACGAGATTGGCATCAGGTGCTGGAGAACGTGGGGTCTCAGCGAGAGCAACTGGTGGATGCACGGCCGGTGGAGAGGTGCGCCGCGGTATGGTGCGCTGCATAGGGAGTGATGCTGCCACAAAGCCACCATCACACTTGCACGAGCAGCGGCTCAAGGTCCCGCATAATGCAGTGGCAAATATGCTGGCAAGCGCTGTCTCAGGCATCAGATGTGACATAAAATGACATAGCTGCGTTTTAATGTGCCTGCGATGGGCGCAGGTGGCGCGGGGAGGCACCCGAGCCGCGGCCGGGACTGAAGCTGGGGCATGTGCCGGGCAGCAGGAACCTTCAGTGGGCCAACTTGGTGCACCACGGCAGGTGGGTCCCCCAAATGCATGGCGTGCAGTGTGTTTGCAAGTCAGGCAGATCCTCCTTTTGGGTTTCCTTTTTGATGAGGGAAATTTGTTTGTGAGCTGCTCCTGTGATGAGGAAGTTTGTGTGTGAGTCCGAGACATGAAGGATTTTATGCAGCAGGCCTGCTGGTTCCCCTGCCCATGCTGTCATGCAGGTTGAAGCAACCAGAGGAGCTAGCAGCAGCCTTCAAGGAGGCAGGTGTGGACCTGAATCAGCCCCTAGTTTTCAGTTGCGGGACAGGGACCACCGCCTGCATCCTGGCATTGGCGGTGGAGCAGGTGCAGCCCGGCAAGCAGGTGGCGGTGTATGACGGCAGCTGGAGCGAATGGGGCCAGCTGCCCGATGTGCCTGTAGACCGCACAAGTTAGCCAATTTGTATTCAGTCCTCGGCCAGGCCCGAACCCAAATCTGGCCTAAGAGTTGTAATAACCGGGAAAGTAGCTAGTGGCATTGAGGTCCGCTGTGCCCGCTGGCGCTGCTGTGATTGTGCTGGCCTGCCCGTTCCCACCACGCGCCCCCAATCCTATCGCATTTGTAACCTTGCTCTGCACGCGGCATCGCAGCCTTTGGGCGCTATGCAGGCCCAACTGGTGCGAAGCCTCGCGGTGAGTGAACCCCAGCCCCCACGCCCAGCCACACTTTTTCCTTGCCACGTCCCCTATTGTGTGCTGCCAATTCACAGCTATGGGCTATAGCCGCGCTTGCTGCCCTGGTCACTGATCGGCCCTCCTATGTTCGCCGTCCGCAGGTTCAAGGCCGTCTCGGGTGCCGTGCGCTGACCGCTAGGCACTCGGCGAAGGCTAGGAGCCGGCAATTGCGCACAGAACGAATGGTGGTGGCTGCTGAGGGGCAGGCGGCGGGCGCCGCTGCTGCTGAGGAGCAGCAGGAGAAGGAGGAGCCTCAGCGCGGCCACCAGGCACCCAAAAACAGTGCAGCAAACTTGGAGGCTACAGACCCTGAAATCCTGGCCTACAGGGAGCATCAGGCAACCGCAGCGCGTATTAGGTGCGCCCTCTGCGGCCCCCAGATTAGCATGACGTCAGGATTCTGGTTGTTGAAGCTGGGAGATTAAGCATGGGGCCTAGTTCGTTGTTTTCTACCCTTTCAATGCCTATGCAGCCTGGCTGAGGAGGCAAGGACGCTGGTGGCGCTCGGCAAGTGAGTTTGCCGCTATCTCTGTTGTGCTACGTTGCATGTGACAAACACCAGCCAACTCATTCACAACGACACACAGCAGTTGATGCAAACTTTCAAGCATTGCTCCTCTCGCTGCCCTCTCCTAGTCATAAGCATGTGGTGTGACCCAACATTTGCAGGTTTGGCGTGCTGTCCACCAATGCCCGGGGAGAGCTGGAGGGGTACCCCAGTGGATCGGTGGTGGAGTTTGCAGCAGACCCGCAGGTGCATGCAGTCGTGGGACTGGGCGGTTATTTTTGTGTGTGTTGTGTATACACCTTTCATCCACGGTGACAAGGTTAGGTTTGAGGGCTGGCCTGGCTGTAGCATCCACATGTGCGCTGGGCAGCCCCACTTCTCCCAGCCCAGCCCAGCCCAGCCCAGCCCCCAACCCAACCCACCACCAACATGGTGGCGTCGCCTGACTGGCGCTGGCTGCAGGGTCGCCCCGTGTTTGCCTTCTCCACCATGAGCCCCCACACCGCTGACATAAAAAAGGACGGGCGCTGCAGCTTCACTGTCATGGCCGAGCCCTTCAAGGTAAACATAAAGTCAGCTTGGCTGCTGGTGCCAACTAATACATTCGAAGGCTTGGTGTCGCAGCTGAGCGTGTATTGTGCACTTCCGCAATTGTGGCGCCCGAAAGACCACCCTGCTCCGATAACATTTGAGGCCTCAGAGTACCATGCGCAGCCACGGTCGCCAGTTGCAGTTGCTGAACATCCCTCTTCCCTGTGGCCCACATTCCACTGAAAACAAACCAGGGTGTGCCGGCGAGGTTTCTTCATGCCTGCAGGGCATTGCTGACGGCCGCATCAACCTTATTGGCAGGGCTGCGGCCATCACTGATGAGGCGGAGCGTGCGGCAGCCAAGGAGATCTACCTGGCCAAGCACCCAAGCAGCTTCTGGGTGGGTGGGCGCGGGCAGTGGGGGTTTGAGGGTTGCGAGGGTTGTTGGAATATATGCGGTCGCAGTCAACATAGGTTGGGGCAGGCCTAACATTGACACGAGCTTAATGTTCTGGCTTATGGAATGGAGGGAGCCAAACGGTGTTTCTCACTCTGGCAGCTCGCCTTTTCTGTCGTTACCTGCCGAGCGGATGCATCCCACTGCATCATGCCCCCAAACCCCCTACCCCACCACATGCACACACTCATGCATGGCACCTGCAAAAATTTAGACAACACACACAGTTACACAGTCCATCGCCCCTCCACCTGCCATAATTAAGCACAACCCTCGTCCATACAGTAACCCCCACCCCTGTACACCTGGCTTCAGGTTGAGTTTGGCGACTTCAGCTGGTTTCGCATGGAGGAGGTGGTGGCTGCACGCCTGGTGGCCGGCTTCGCACGGGCGGGCAAGGTGCGCAGCGGGCACGCCATGCACTGTTCCTCCTTTGACATTTTTAAATAAGCCAGCGGACGGGCATGGAATGGCAGGGCAAGGGCAGAGCATACCATCGTTTCTTGCTCACACCCTGCCCCTTCCCATGTACATTTCTGCCCTTCTGTTGGGTGCTAGGATCGTATCGTGGCTCCAAAAATGTTCCCGCTCCCACCTACCCCCACCTGGCCCGTTCTGATGCGCCTCTGCTCTCCCCCTCCCTGCACAGATCACCCCCGAGGAGTATGGCACCGCCAACCCCGATCCCATTGCCCCCTTCTCTGCGCCTGTGGCTGGGCACATGAACGCCGACCATGCTGAAGCAACCGTGGCAATGATCAAGCACTATGTGGGGATCACAGGTGGGACGTGGCAGGGTGGCTTCTAGCAAGCTGAAGGGACCTGGCAAGAGGATGGATGGGCTGGCTTGCGCCTTGCAGTTTGTTGCTGGCCTTCGTGCTGCCTACTGCATGTAGCTGTCAACCGTTCCGACCCTTTTTGTTTCCCTGCCGCCGCAGTCAACAAGGCCGACATTCAGGGCATCGACCGGCTTGGCATGACCGTGGTGTGTGAACGTGGGAGGGATCAGTTCAAGGTGCGGCTGCCATTCCCTCGCGCCGCCACCGACCGCAAATCAGTAAAGGACCTGATCGTGGAAATGACGCGCACGGCAGCGGCGGCGGCAGCTGGCAACAGCACCAGTGCTTAAGCAAACCGAGAGCTGAGGCAGTGGTTTGCGCCTGGGCCAGACATAAGATGATTCATTTTGGCAAGAATGGGACGCTGCAAAGGATAGTCTGCACTTGGTATTTCGGTTGAGTCTTCTGCTGATATCTAATTCCCCTTTATTATACATGGATGAGGGCTAATGGTGAGTTGCAGGCACTGTAAATGGGCCAACAGGGGCAAGATTACCACATCTCTAGCCGCAGGGTCGGCGTGCCTGTGGGGGTGCGCCTCAGGCTGGATGCATGTGCTTTGCCATGGCGCATGCACCTGGCTGTCTGCTGTCACTGGGGCGCCAGCATTGCAAGACATGTAGGTGTCACAAGCCATGACATCATGATAAAACTTTACAGCATTCTATTCGCAAGAAGGGGAAAGCAATGACAGCATGCATAACCATGGTATAATACACTTGGGTTGTTCCCATGTTTCATAAATAGTCACATGTCAGAAGTTAAGTGGGGCTGTATGAACCAAAGTTCCCAAGGCCAGCTGCTTCCAAGAGGGACGGTGCACCAGCCTGTCCTCCCGAATGCTCCTCCGCTGAAAAAAATAGCGGCTCAAGCGAAGAAAGTGTAGGAGCTCCAACTGACAATAATGTTCTGGACAGAAGCGATGGTGGCTGCATGGCAAAAGTAACAGGGGAATGTGAGATTAGAGCGCTGCTGCTGGTGGAACAGAGCGCTGAAGCAGCGTTCATCTTGAGCCTGCATAAATGAGGCCCCCACTCACCAGCGATAGCCACCAGCAGCATCACAAACGCTACGACCTTCATCAGCACGAGTGTGGGGCCAGTGGTCTTGTACACCTGTGGCCAGTGAGCGAGCAGTGCGAGTTCAGTCTATTGTCGATTCAGCTTCAAATTATTGGGGATGCATGCCAACACTGGGGTGGGTTCCCTCGCCACAAGGGTCACTGCTGCAATGGCAGTAGCTTGTCCAGCCCCTGTACAAGCATTCCGCTGCGTGCAAGAGCTTCTTCTCCCTCTCACCTTGGCATACATGGCGAATGGGAAGCCGACAGACAGTGGCCAGAACCTGCAGACGTGGGTGTCAGGCAGCATTAGCACATACAATCAGTAAAACACGCTGGCATCCTGTCCACATGTGCCCATGCAGATTGGCCGCAACCAGGTGTGGGTTGCAGCAGGGGGATGGCTTACGTGATCGCTCCCACCAAGCCCACAACCGCATTAAAGAATGGCTGCAAGGGACATGGGGCACAGGAATGGTGCACTAAGCTGAGTGCATAATGCCGCGCAGGAGAAGATGGCATGCGCCAAATAGCGAAACAAACCACTGCATGTATCACTGCAAGGCCAGCTAGGGTGTAGGGCGCCCTGCCTGTTTTCCTTACCACAACGACAGCCACAATGGTGCAGAGCAGGACGTATGAGGAGCGGATCAGCAGGCGCTGCAGGCATAGGGAAGTGAACACAACATGTAGCTGCTGTTGTCGATTTATATATTTGGGTGGGAGGCGGGGTTGGGGTTGGAATGGGGTGGGGGGTGAGAGAGGGGGCGCTCCGCGTGCTAGCAGGGACTGCTCCCAGTTCTGACCTTCCTGGCTTAGGCTACAATCAACTTCACAGCTGCAGCTGCTGTAGCGCTCGCCGAGCAGGCAACACATTGCTGTGGATGGCTGTAGCTGCCACTCCACTCGGCAGCCGCTGCCAAGTCGTGAAGAAACAGCCGCACCTGCCAGAAGGGCAGGTAGTAGCCCTGGTCGTTCAGCGGTACGTGCTCATTGGCGGCACCCGTGTCCACGTGGTACCTGAGGGGGAAGTGATGGTGGCAAGCAGAGAGGGTCATTATTAACACAAATACGAGCTTCAGTTCACCACATGCAGGCCATGGCGCCAGATTAGCACCGCAAGCTGCACATCAGGGCCACAAACCGTCGCTTGAAAGGAACATGCTAGCACTGCAGCACAAGCTGCGCTCCACTGCTCACATTGCCTGGCTGCCCAGCGCATGCGACACCCTGGACAGTTGGCTCATCATGCTGGGCCGGTCCAGGGTGGGGGTGGCACCGGAAACAGCAGCACTGCTGTCTCTGTGCGGGGCCATGGATGCCAGGGAGGCGTGAGAACCATGGTGCCGCCGCTTCCAGCCTGCAAACCAAGGAGACATGGCCCATCAGCAAAGTGCAGGCACATGGTGTGCAGCACCAAGCTAGGTTGAAGTAGCAAGGGGAGGCACGATATCAAGGACTTGCAGCCATACTCCAGACAAACTGCCTTTCCACTCAAGTCTCACTCGCCTCCAACAGGTAGCAGGTCCGGGATGGGCGCACTGTTTAGCACCATGATGCCTGCCGAGGTGCGTGCAGACATGCGGTGTGTGAGGTTGGTGCTGGCCATTGAAGCCATGCTGGCACCCGGCTCAATGTCGCCGCTCTCAGTCACGGGTGGTAGGTGATGGACTTCGTGGTGGTGCTGCTGGTGGGTGGTGCTGCCGTGCCGGTGGGGCATGTCAAAGGGGGAGGGCTTGTGGGGCTCATCAACTGCCTTCACCTCAGCCTCAGCAGCAACGCCCTTTGCAGCCATGCCAGCTGCCCGCTGCTGCCGCTTGATCACGTACGCCTTGATGTTGCTCTCAATCGTCTCATATGTCGGTTGCGCCCACACCTGCTCAAGAAGGTGTAAAATGACCAGTGTCAGCATCGCAGTAAAGCTGGGCCATTGGCTTAGTCCTGGTAGGCAGGCTTGTACCATAGCCCATCGACAAGTGGCACAAGAAGCCTGCCCTCACTTGCCTGCCAGGCTGTGACCATGTGAATAACGATGCAAATGTTCGCAACCACCAGCACCCAGTTCGGGGCCTCTGCAGCAGGGAAGATGCTGTGTGAGCAAGAAGGAACCCAGGAAGTATCCAGCAAGCTCTGAAGGCAGGGTAAGGTGTCTGATTATACAAAAGTGGAAGTAAAACTTGCGCCCCCCATTATAGCTCACGTTCAAATCCCTGAAGAACCTCGCCGGGCACGTTATTGCCTAGAGCCGCATAGCACGCAAATGCCGTGGACATGTAGAATCCTGCGGCGGAGCAGACTGCTACCCGCACTGCTGAACCCATTGTCTTCTGAGCCCTGGGAGGCTGCTTCAACGTGTCCTGGATCTCCAGTAACACCTGCTTCGTGGGACCAGCGTGCAGGGTGCTCAGGCATGCAGGCAACTTTGATGCTGCCAGCACCCATCCATGCTCAACAATAAGCAGCCAGAAGCGAGCTCTGTGGTAGCATCAGATCTTACCTGAGCAAAGCCAAAGGCAAATGCAATGTTGCCGAGCGAGTTGAGCATGCCAAAGGCTTTGTTGGCGGGGGACGTGCCGGGCCGCCCACCCACGCTGCCGCCTCGATTGCCGCCTACAAAAATTGGGAGTCCAGACAGGGTGTGAATCTTCAGTGCCAGCAGCAACGGGCGCCAACACGACGCCTACTCCGAGGAACACCGGCAGCAGCAAGGATACTCACTGTAGACCAGGCCCAGTATGAGGGCGATGAACACGTAGCCCAGTGAGCTGGCTGTGCCCAGTGCCGACACCCACCAAATCTCCTCCAGGCTTGGTATCTGGAGCAGGCAGGCAGGCAAGGACAACGCAGAGCCAGCAACCAGACTGAATACAGGCTGCAGCAGCTGGCGATGAAACATCAATGCACCAGGGCACGCTGCAGGTCATTCGACTCGATTCAAGATGTGGCAGCATGCACACATGTGCCTGCTGGCCTGCAGCTTCACCTGCGACAGCACCAACTCAAGGGCGCCCATTATAAGAACCAGCTGCCACTCGCTGTTGAAGCTGCTGCCGATCAGGTTTGCCACAGTCTGCATGGCGATGGCTCCAGTGATAGAGTAGGCTGCAGAAGGCAGGGAGCCCATGATGAGAACAGTCGGTGTTGTGGGCGACTGTGTTGAGCAAGTCGGGCAAGAAGGGGCATGTGATGCAGTGACGTAGAACAATGTGCACATCGCGGCATGTGCAGAGGCCGCACCTATGTCTGAGAGGACGAGGTTCAGCAGCTGGAACACAGCTATCGCGATGGCACCCTTGCGACCCTGCAGGTGCAGCCAGAGGAGGAGGGGGTTGGCTGCACACTGGGTGTCATAATGCATGCACAATGCTTAGCATGGGTGGCCATACACCACCCCCAGCCGCCAAGAACTTACGAGGATGTGTTGAACGGCATGGTGGTAGCGTGAGAACTCTATACCATCCACGCAATACAGCTTGGAAAGCAGGATGGAGCTCCACAGTGAGACAGCGAAGAAGAGGATGAGACATATGGGTCCCGCCACCCAGCCAAGCCAGGCAACTGAGTTGGGCAGGCCCAGCACGCCCGCCCCCACCACAGCGCAAAAGATGTGGGCCACCGCAGTGAAAAGGGTGCCTGCACATTTGTTTGGCGGCAAAATGCAAACTAGTGTACAGGATCAAGGGAGGCTATCAACAGGTTGTTTGGCGCCAACAGGCACCAGCGGCGGCAGGCATGGCCGGCCACAGCAGCAGCAAGGCAATAACACTCACGGTTTCAGCACTGTTCGCATGACGAGCGTTTCTGCCAGCACTCCGCACCAGACAACCGGTTACATCTTGACCTAGCTGTCGGCCCGCTCCGGACTGACGGCAACAGTCAACCCTCGCAGCCGTCCCGCCCCGCAGCGCACTCATCGCACTGTACTCACCCGATTTGTTATTGGGGACAACCGTTTCCTCCGGAGCGTGCGCTGAGCCAGCCATGGCAGGGCAGGACGTCATACGCGCGGGGGGGTTTCGGCAGGTGGCCTGGGACTTTCGGATACAATCGTTAAGCGCTGCCAAGCTGCGCCAGCGGGCCTCTCTTCTCAGTTTCATGCAGCCGCCAGCTGGCGCGCGCGGCCAAAACTTGCCCTGTTCACGCGATGCGACAGGGTGCATCTACCAGCTTGTTTGCTGGTCATTGCACGACCTGCACCTCGTTTACAAAGTTATGGTGCGGTGTGCCAAAGTGTGCAGGAACCATCTTTCGGACGAGTGTTGACGCACAGCCTTGCAGCCAGCAATCCCTAGAGCAGTCAGAAGGCATGCGCGCTCCTAAACTAGATCGAGCAGGCGATCCACATGCCGATATCGGTTACTTTAGCAATGTACTTCAATTGGTACCTGCCCAACCCGAGAGTGCTATGGACAGGCCAGGTGTTGTTGTGCTTCGTGCTCTGCACGCTGTGCTGTTTATGTGCTCTGGGCTGTTCTACTGGCACCGCTGCGTACCTGCAGGGATAGCCCCCCAACTGTCTCACGTACATGGCGGGCAAGGTTTGGGTCATGTGCGCATGGCGACTTCGCCCTGACCCTCTGTATGCGTGAATTGTTTTCAGGCAGCCGTCCTAAAACCGCTGCCGTATCCCCTCCGAGCCCAAATGATTAAAGTTGTTGCTGCTGCTACATGCACAACTGTAAGCTGCAGTTGCGCAAGGACGCAGAGTGGTGCACCACTGCTGTGTGTTCCTGAGCCAAAAAGGTTTCAAACCTGGGTCCTGCTGCTCGCCAGGCGGCTGCCGACATGAAGCGTGCTTGAGGGCACTTTTTTTCCCATGGGTGCGTGAAGAGCCACCGGGTTCATCAATGATGCAGTTGTGCGATGAACCACGGTCCCTTGTTATGACCCTGCACTGCCGCCTGCTTGCTGATTTCTGCTTTGTTGCAGCTACTGCCTGGACCTGATTGAGGAAAGCTGCAATGCGGGGACGCCGCTTGAGGCTGCCTGCATGATGGCCCATGTGGGGCCAGTGCGTGCCCTGCTGGATGCAGGCGCCTCAGCGCATGGCTCAGACCCTCGAGCTGCTAAGCCTTTGACGGCTGCATGCGCCACTGGCTGCCCGGAACTTGTTCACCTGCTTCTTGAGCGAGGGGCCAAGTATCCGGCAGCACCAAGCAGGACCGGAAGTTTCACTCCGCTTCAGGTCTGCGGCGTGCGCGCCAGGCCTTTTGCTGCATGCAGAATTTTTTCATGCAGAGGTGGGCGGGCACTCATTGCCCATGCAGGCGGTGACTAGTTATGATAGGGTCATGGTGGCCTGGTCATGCCTAGGGTCAGGCTTACATGAATGAACCTGGGGCAGGCGACTCATACCGTGCTGGAAGGAGGCTTCCCAAGGGCCGCTCTTCTGGCTGCCCAGCCGCTGTCTGCCTGCCTGCGCTGCATAGTGCTTTGCACGCTCTGCCTGCTGGGGCTGTCTGGATAATGTCGTCCCAGCAATGGCTGCTGCAGGATGATGGTCCGCCTGCACCAGCTGTGCAGACACGCATTCATGGCACCCATGGCTCGTGTCACGCTGCTGGCCCCAGTGGAAAGGGCCCAGGTGCGGGGGAGTGATGGGCGCCTCAGCCAGGCACACCGGTACCACGGTACCAACTGCTGGATACCGTTGTGCTGTGCATGCGGGGTGTGACATGCCAGTCCATATCCCAGATGATGCATGCTTTGCCAACGGCTGACACTGTCAGCCTGTGTGTTCCGCTGGCTGCAGGGGCAGACTTTGGACTGGTTGCAGCTGCATGCGGTAGCCATCAAGCGCCCACCAATGTATGGCAGCCAGTCGGCGGATGAGGGCACATTGGCCGACAATGCTCCCTCGCCCCCCGCCTCCTGTGCCTGCTGCGGCATCGCCGCCTGGACCCCTGCTGTGTCGCTGCGCCGCTGTACTGCCTGCAAGCGGGTGCTGTACTGCAGCCCCGCCTGCCAAAAGCGCGATTGGTTGTGGCACAAGCCAGCCTGCCGCACGGCAGGCTCGTAGGCACCTTTGCTGCAGCGTTGTACTTGGCTTTCACAGTGCGACATGCAATGGTTGTATTTATTGTTTTGTCAACATAACCGGTGTAAATGCATCACATCAGTTCACATCACAGGTGGGTACCAGTCACAAGCTAGTCACCAGTGCAAACTTTCTATTTACCAAGAGTCATGGCCCGCTCGAAGGAGTTTGCCATTGACAGTGTCACGAGATGGTGACTGGCAGCCATGCCCCGCCTAGCAGGGGTTTTTGAATCGCTCTAGTGCTGCCCTGCAGGCGCCTCCCCTGAGCTGAAGCGCTCCTGGTACCCCCGGGGCCACAGGTCGCCCCAGCGCAGGCGGCGGGCCAGGCGGTAGGCAGCGGTGCCACCCGCGTCCCGCCGCGCTGCTGCTCTGGACACAACCTGACGCAACAGCACACCCTCCTGCTGCTGATGCCTGCTGCTGCTGCTGCTGCTACTACTATCGCTCTTACTGTCAGTGCCATGCTGGCCGCCCTGCTGCAGCGGCGCTGCGCTGCACAAGTCCAGCACGACATGCCCGCTGCGCTTGCGTGGCGTGCGAATCACGCGGGACCAGCCGCCACTGGCACGCACTGCAGCTTCAACCGCCGCTGGCTCTTGTTCCTCCCAGTCAACCCTCTCTCCCTCCAACAGCAGGTCAGCAGTTGCCTCAGATACAGGGGCCAGGACAGGCGCCGCCACCCTAATGCTGCCCGGCCTACGGCTGGCTGCAGTCGTTGACGCTGCCAGATGCTGCTGTGCCCCCACCGCCGCCAGGTCCTGGTGCAGGCGTTCAGCCAGCTCAGCACTGCTTTCTTCATCTCCATCACCTGAAGCTCATTGTCCGGCGATTGTTACCAGGCAAACATCGTGCAGCAAGCACCCACCTCGCCTGCATGCAATGCTGCTGCACACCATGCAATGTGCTCGCAAGATGTGGCTTGAGCTCTGCTCACCTTCCTCCCCTTCCAGGATAGATTCAAACAGAAGCCGCCGAGTGGCGTCATCCATCCCATCCAGCTGCTCGTTGCTGCTGCCAGCCATAACCTGGTCCCCGGTACTGACCTGCGTAAGGCCAGAAGTAAGCTGCTGCCTCAGCTGGTCGCTGCCAATGGCACCAGACAGCCCCTCCTTTTCCTCCTCCTCCTCCTCTCCTTCTGTCTCGCTCCAACTGTCGCTCTCGCTCGTGCCTGAGCTGCTGCTGCTGCTGTTATCTGAGCTGCTGCTGCTGCTGTAAGTAAGTCCGCTCTCATCACCAGTTTCTTCCTCTGAATCCCACCAATCATCATCCAGCTCCCCTTCCTCACCTTCCTCCTCGCTGTCGGTGTAGAGCTTGATGGGCCTCCCATCCTCAGGTACCTGTGCAGGTGGCAGGGTGGCAGTACCAGTAACAGCATGCGGTACATGACGTGACAGCTTGACGCTGGCAAGTCAGCTCATGGAACGACAAGCATAGCTGCCAGTTGTTAAGGCGGTGCCCGACAATCAGCCCGTTGCATCTGCCACACCAACCTTGCGTGCCACAAGGTGGTCCGGCATCTGCACTGCCTCTTGAGGATCAGAGAGATCAGGCATGAAGCTGCCGGCAATGAGCGGCTGCGCGACCTCCTCATGCACCGCCGGTCGTGGCGCCCTGCAGCAGGTAGGTGTGGATGCAGAAGGGAAGTTGGCAGCGTGCTTGACTGTAGGCAGGCTGTTGTGGATTACAGGACGGAGGCTAAGACGGTGGCAGGAGGAGAGCATGCATGTAGGTGGGACACTGGGCAGCCATTGGTGGGCACTCACTTGGCAATGGCGACATAGCTGTACCGTTCGTCTTGGTAGGTGCGGGGCTGGATGCCCGCGGTGGCCTTGGCGCTGCGCTGCAGCTGGGTGCGCTGCACAGATTGGAAGGACGAACCGACCGACATATAGGCGTTGCATGGCCTCCGCAGCGAAGGGGTGAAAGATCACGAGAAGACAGCAGCGGCGAACACATGTTGTTGATAAAGCATCACAAGCCTCCGCCTCGCCCCAACCCCGATGCCAGCACCAGGACCAGCCCTGCTGGCTGCACATGTCGCCCACCTGGAATCGCTGCACAAAGTGGCACCAAGCCGTGCGTGTCTGCATGGGGCATGTGCCGTCGTGCGGGCAGGGAGCCACGACATGCGCCCCAACTGCGCCCTCATCGACTGCTGCGCCTGCGCTGCTGCTGCCCCCGTCTAGGGTCACAACAGCCTCACCGCCACGCGTTTGCTTTGACTGCTGACGTGCCGCCTCCAGCAGCTGAATGCGTGCCTGCTGTATGTGTGCCGATCCAGCCGGGGTGCCGGGCTCAAGCAGCAGCAGCACACCACCCGGGGCGGTGCGATCCCACAAGTCACGCACCAGTCGCCTGCAAAAAAAAAGGCAAGGAGGCGTATAGGCAAGCAAGCAGTTGTATAGGATTGCAGGCGTATAGGCAGGCAGGAAGATCAACGGGCACGGCAGGATGGAGCAGGCTATAAGCTGCAATTTCTCAGCTGGGCCCGTCCTCGACCCTAGTACATCACACCCAGCACACCACATGTCACCACACAGGCAAGCCAGCCCGGACAAAATTCACAAGCTTGCCTGCGCTGCGCATCACCCCGGAGCTCTCCCAGCACATAGCCCGCCGTGATCAAGTCGTACCGCCGTCCCTGGGCTGCACGGTATCGCGGGGGCAGCCTGTGCATCCAGCGCAGCCGAGGCGGCGGTGCCGGAAGCTCCTCCGCCTCCTCATCGCTCCCCTCCTCCTCATACCCCTGCTGCTGATCTCCCTGTGCTGCCAACCACGATGATGTGGACTTGCTGCCCGCACGCCCCCCTGCTCCCTGCCGCTTCGTACACACCACTTCCCTCCCTGCTCCCCCACCGCTGCTGTCGCCACTGCTGCTGCTGCTGGCCCTTGCCGCTGCTTCCGCTCCCTGCCGCTGTACTGCTGCTTCGTACTGCTGCCTCTGGCGCTGCTGGATCTCGCAGCCCAGCCAGGACATGGCGCCAGCAGGCTCAACAGCCAGGGCATCCAGCGGGTGATGCCGCCACACCTGTTGCGCCGCCCACACAGCGGTTCCTGGGCCTGCCCCGAAATCCAGCATGCTATCCGGGCGCCAGCCTGGCCGCCGTGCCGCCACCTCCCGCAGCGCCGCCTCCAGCGCAGCATAGCAGGCCGGCATGCGGCTAGCTGCATAGGCCAAGGCAGCATGCGTGTCGTAAAGCGAGCCGCCGTCGGAAATGCTGCTGCGGGCTGCCTGAGACTCCCGCTCTGCCGCCGCCTGCGCCGCCTCCTCAGCATCCACCACACCCCGCAGGGGCCCCAGCACATGCTCCAACGCTGAGGCTTTGCTCTGTGCTGCATTAACAGGCAGCGCCGCAGACCTTGTGAGCTGCTCCAATGCTTGATGCCGGCTCTGGCGCCGTTTGCCACGCCGCTGCCGCCGTGCCGCGATCAAGTCTTCATCCTCGTCAGCTGAACCCGCCACCGCTCGGTCAGACAGGTTTGGGTGCACGCCCCCGCGGTGCTTGCTGCGTGACATGTGGCGCAAGCGGTAGCTCAGCTCCTGGCCTCGCCGCTTCACCGCCTTGCGATTGGCGTCTGCAGGGAGGGACCAAGCGGCAGCGGCAGTGGCACGGGAGCACGGCTGTTGATGCTGAGCTGAGCAGGGACCCAAGCATTGGATGTTGCAAGCCTGCTGGCCAATCAAACTATCAGTTGGCTGCCTGTATGCACAACCCTTCAAGCAGTTGGCTGGATTTTGCTGCTGGATTTTCCTTGCAGCACTCTCCACCAGCCTAGCCCTGCGCACCTGAAGCGGCCTGGTCGATGGCGGCAGCCACGTCCGCCGGCATCACCGCCAAGCCAGCTGTCCTCTGGCTCACTAGCTGAGCAACCTCGGCGGGAATCACTAGAGACTGATGACTGGGGACGGCTGTGGAGCTCAGCCGTGCCAGGGCCCCTAGAAACGGCGCTGCATGCCGCCGGAACATGGCCGCTTGAGTTGGGCGCTAAGCCCACCAGCACCGAACCCTGACGATGTCAATAAAAGTAATATGGCAAACAATGAGCTTGAAGTGCCGTGTGATTTAGCCAGAAAAATGGCCAGCGGCTGCCAGCTGGTGCCAGCACGCAGGTCCCACTCACCTAAACAAGTGGGCGTTAGGAACGTGATGAAGCTGGAATTTGCTCGCTAACTGTATAGACAGCCAAGGGCAATTCTACTCTCCTTCACCTTGCCTTCGGAGCCCTGCTGAACGGGCAAGCTGCACCAAATTTTTGGACATTCAGGTGACCGATATTTTTTGAATCCCTGCGACTCTGCCTCCAAGCCTCCGGGAGGAGCAGGGCTGTGCCGGTTGTCACGCTGCCGCCCCTACGGGGGCCACTCTGGTGGAGACTCGCTTCAGTGGTCCAGTGGTTCTTGCCTGTGGCTTGTCACCTGCAGGCAGAGCTACCACTGCCACCTTGGTGCCTTACCAATGGGCAACGACACTAGGGGCCTTCCCCAGCAGACCATTGAGGAGCTGGCCGGCAGACTGGCGAGCCTAAGCGACCTGCGCCTGCCTGCACAGCTGCGGCGGCAGCCACAGGGCCCCTCAATCAACGATAAGAGGCGCTACATCTCTCAGCTGCTCCTGCATGACCCAGGTACTGCTGGCACCACTCCACCACTTCTACCCGCCCATTCATCTGTGGTTTTCTTTGCCTGCTGCATCACGGTGTTCCTACACCCGCTGCTGGTCCTGCCTCCGGCATCACCTGCTCCCTGCGCTACGCTGACTACCTGTTACTACCCACTGCTTGCTTGCAGGAGTGTTCCTGGAGCGGCACGGCTCAGAGCTGACAACCGCTGAGCTGGCACACTTCCAGTCCCTCAGGCATGCAAGTCGCCCACTGCCGCCCTCAGCTGTATGCTGCCGGGGGAGCCCCGCAGCACAGTATGGAGCGCGGAAATGCGTGCACCATGTGCACATGGTGCAGCTAGAAGGTTGTGCGGCCTCACGAGACAGCCTTCCGTGCCCCTTTCCGCCCTCTTGTGGTCACGCACGGAGTGCTTACCCCAACACACTCCACCATGTCCAATTGAAAGCAAAGACCTACAATAAAGACTGTCTTGCTGCCTCTGCTGCACCCACTCGTGTGCAGGGGTGACTACGAGGTTGACTGGCACCTTAAGGTGTTGGAGGACCAGCAGGACCGACAGAAGCAGAGCCAGGTGGCCAAGAACAGGCGCCTAGCGTACATGAATAGGTAAGGGGGGGTGGTGGGCTCAGTGTGGGGGGTGAGTGGGGAATGGGGGTGGTGGGGTGGTAAGGGCGGCTGCCCGCTGTAAACTCCAATGATGTTGCTACTGCTTGTGCTGCTCCTCGCTGGTGTCATATTGCAGCTTGAACTTCTGTGTGTGGTACTGCCCTCGCTGCCCTTGCTGCCTCTTTGCTGCTGTTGTTGCAGTCATCTGCCTCGAACAGCTGGATACCGCGCTCAGTGTGAGGGAGGTGGGGGTGGTTGAACCTTGATGTTTTTACTATTGTATGCAGGCTGGTACAGGAGGGCACCTACTTCAACGAAAAAGAGATGAGGGAGCGGCAGCCTGGCATCTACCATCAGTACATTGGGCAGTACCGGCCACCCGAACAGCCCCAAGGTGCAATGACACATGCACACTTGCTGACAACACTGCTGGCTGCTTTCTTTCTGCTGTGTTCCAGTGCAAGCTGGACCTGCCCGTGCAGGGTTGGAGGTGAATCGCTGTAAGACATTTGATTCTGTTTTGCTCTCTGCAGGTGGGGAGACGTGCCAGGCGGGGACCATACTAGCTGATAGCATCATGCGGCAGCAGGAGGAGCTCGGCTTAAGGCAGCGACAGCAGGCAGAGCAGCGGCAGTGGGAGGAAGCAGAGGAAGAAAGCGAGGAGGAGGAGGAGGAGGAGGACGGGGGAAACGAAAAGAAGGAGCCGGCAGCAGCAGCCTTGGAGGCGGCTAGCGGACAACAGCAGCAAGCTGCAGCGAGAACGAGCAGCTGGCAGCAGGATGGCGGCACAGCGTTGCCGGTAGGGGCTGGTGCCACCCCGGCTGAAGCAGCAGCCGTCGGGCAAGAGGTGGAGGGGGATGAGGAGGGAAACCAAGGAGATGAGGAGGGCCCCAGCTATGTGCGAATTTCTGAGGAGGAGCAGCAGGAGAATGCCGCCGCATTTTTGGACCTCATGCAGCAACGGTTCCTGGCGGGACAGGACCAGGGGGTGGACTACGGCGCTATAGATGCAGGTGGATGCCCTGATCGCTATGCTTGGTTTGCAGCATGTACAGCAGATGGTGATTGGGATGCGGTGTCTGAATGAAGAGCGCATGTGTGCTACTCTGGATCGATTCATGCAGAAATCCGAAGCCTGCTTGCTTGGTTCTATACTGCCAGCCAAGCTGGCTTGTGCTGTGTGTAGTGCGTGTGCATATACCTTTTCCCCACTGGTGTTTGTTTACTGCCTTGTACTGCCTCTGCAGATGCTGAGCTGGACGATGACTGGGCGGAACAGGCAGGGCGAGATGCAGAGGAAAAATACTTCGATGATGGAGACTGATGGCTTGCTGGCAACACGAATGTTTGATGGACGACGGCCGGGCTGCGTTGCTGGCTGTGTTGTGGAAAGCTGACGGCAACGGCCAGCTTAACTTGGCATCTGATGACAGTTGGCGGTTGATGTTGCTGAGGAATACAATAATGGGGCAACCAGATTGCTTGGCACAGTTGCTGCAGTAATTGGCTGGTGATCACAGAGCTCCCATGTTTCATGCAGATGCAGCAATCGCCATGAATCAAAGGGTGCTATAACCAGAAAACACTACTTAAACATATACATGCACATTGCCTGTCAAATTGCGCACCTTGTGCTCTACAACTGATATGATACAGATACAGATACAGATACAGGTACAAATGAGCAACGCATGCTCGGCATGCACGGATGAGCTCAGTAGGCACGCCAGACACAGGACACGGTTGGCTGTCAAGTGGAGGCAGGTGCTGCTGGTGCTGCTGCTGCTGCTGTGTAGCCCTCAGCCACCAGCATGGCCTCCATCTGCCGCTGACGGTCGGCGGCATCAGCAAAGCTCACGCGCCTGCCGTGGCCGGGCAGCACGTGCAAGAAGTCCAGGCCGCGCAGTGCCGCCACGCTTTCCAGCTGCTGTTCCACGCTGTACCAGTTGTGGTTGCGGAAGATGGTGAGGCGCTGCAGCCGGTGCGACCAGGCCAGGCTGTCACCGCTGAACAGCACATTGTCCGGGCGGTACAGCAGGCTCAGGCTGGCAGCTGTGTGGCCAGGGGTGAACAGGAGCTGCACGTGGTCGGTGCCGCCGTCGCCCGTGCCATCAGGCAGCGCCCAGGGCCCCTCGCCCTCCAGCTGGACCTCGCAGTGGCTGCAATCAAGAGTGACAGGGTGCAATCGTGGGGGTGAAGTGAGCCATCAGGCCGGGTTGTGTGTATTCAACTCGGGAGCACAAGCACACCGGCACATCACCTGCAGTTTATTCAGAACACATGCCTATCAACACTTTCACAAAGCAAACAAAGAGTTATCAATTCCAGTACAACTCACTCTGTGCCCTGCCGGCGGTTGACCTCCCTGCGGTGGATGATGCGCTGCGCGCCAAAGTGTGCTGCCCAGGCCTCGTGCGCGCTCACGTCATCCCTGTGTGTCAGGAATATCAAACTCACGCCCCCCAGCTTCTGCAGCCGCTGCGCCAGCAATGGATGCCAGCGCGGCACGTCGACGAGAATATTGCCCTGCACTCACGTCGCACATACATGCGCACTGGTGGTGAGGCACCGGTTCACTTGAAGGCGTCCGTCAGCCGTGAACACAGCAAATCAGAGTTCCAGGGAAAGGCACAAAGACATGGCAAACAACCGCCGTAGGGCATTCAGGTGCAGCTTAGTAAGTTGTGCGCCACACCGCTTTTTTAAGCACCTTCTGTCATACAATGCAGAAGGTGCTCGTTGCAGCGAGGCCTGGAAGGTTGGGCATCCCACCACCCCAATACACGATGCCTGGCCGCGCCTCACCTCTGGGCGTCGGATGAAGTAGCTGGTTGCTCCGAAGGAAGCCTCTGCTGCAAAACCTGTGTGAAAAACGCTGCTGCAGCCTGGGATGGGCAGCGGGAAGCTCTCAATTGCCGCCTTCTGCTCGCCCGGCTGCCGGTCTCGGCTATGTATGGAGAAACTGCAGAAGGGATGGCGGAAACAAACAGCCTGTCGCCAATACAGTATGGGGTTGACCGTCAGGACATGCATGCAGCTAACAGCGTGTGGTCCAGCGGTGGCACGCACTGGTGCAGCCAGCTCTCACGTTGGGCAACTCAGCAGCGCCTGCATCGCAGCCTGCCGCTCCGCCGCTGTCTGCGGCTGATGCACCACAGCAGACTGGTCTCCCACTCGCGCAAAGCTGTCGGGGGCCATCCAGCGGCAGGTGTCACAGTCGATGCACGTGTGGTCAACAAAAAAGTCCCCAGGCACGTTTTCGGTGCGTGGCTGGGCGGCGGCGGCCTTCCCGCTCAAACCTGTGGCTAGTGACCGTGCCATCAGGCGCTGCCCTTGCAGGCGCCTCACTGACGCAGACCCGCGCGAAGCAGAAGCTGCTGGGAGCGCTTCTCCCAGGAAGGAGCGCAATGACGATGGCGTGACGGACATGCAAGTAATCTCGTTGTCGTAAACGCAGCAATCAGTGTCACCAGAAACAGCGAAATCTGTGCGACCAAGTCCTATGTGATGAAATGTGGCTGACGTAATCAAGTACTTGGCTGCAGCCAGCTGGCGTACAGAGCCGTGTCGTTCACTTCCACTGGCAAAGATCACTGCCCCTTCAAGCAATACATTTTTCCAGCAATAAAGCAGATGGGAATTGGGTAGGGTTACAATGGAGACCAAGGCGGCAGTGCAGGGGCCTCTATGCCCCAAAGCACAGGCTCAGGCTGGCAAGCGGTGTTGGTGCCAACGCCAAGAATATCCCGCTGCCTGCAAAGCTTCCAGAGTCTCATCGCAGCTCTCCCCAACCCTTGCCTGCCTGCTGCGAGCCTGTGCCAAATGTGCCCATGCCCTGAGACCTGCCCCCGCCGCCGCCGCCACCGCTGCCGCTGGCCAGCATGCCCGCTCCACCGGCACGGCGCCTGGCGGCAGGCTGTTGTGGCGCGTCCTCATCATCTGCGGCTCAGGGGTATGGAAGGCTGGGTTGCACTCATATAATAGGCTGATGTAGTTTAGGTTCAACTGCCGCATCCAGGCTGAGGCGCCGATCCCTCTGTTGAGCCCCAGGAAAGCGCCCCACAGCGGGGCAGCCACAATGCCACAGGGAGCTGGCCAGACTCAGAAGCAGCCTTCCCATCCCATCCCGCCTCATCCCACCTGACACCACAAAGCTGGTGCCACCAGTATGCTGCGAGGGGGCTGCTGCTGCACCACCGCGACGCTTGCTGGCACCCGTAGCTGGCGCCTTCTGCTGCTGCTGCTGCGTGCGTCCCCGCTTGCGGGTGACGCTGGGCGGAGGCTCCAGCTCCTCCTCCTCCAGCAGCTCATCATCTGTAGTCACACAGGATTATTGCAAGCCGGTTGCAATCCTATGGTGGTTTACAATCTTCTCTCCTTGCTATGTTGCACGGACCTGGATAGCAGCCTACATTATCAACAACTGACCCTGTACCATCCTTTCAGCTGCCTACACACCCGCAGCCGCACCCGAGTCTGAGATGTCGTCGCCGCCTCTCTCCCCGTCTTCCGACTCTGCCAGATCAACCATATCCACCTCATCATCGCTGCCATCACCCCCATCCTGCTCATCAGGCGCAGCATTCCTAAAACAAGCAGCAGCG
Source organism: Ettlia oleoabundans (assembly GCA_019693395.1). Lineage (NCBI taxonomy): Eukaryota > Viridiplantae > Chlorophyta > Chlorophyceae > Chlamydomonadales > Ettlia > Ettlia oleoabundans. The sequence continues at coordinate 15,587 of JAAMXP010003803.1, read as the reverse complement.
GAAATGGGACTGAGCCAACAGGTAGGTTAACGTGGGTAGGTGGAAAGGGAAGGCGAGGAGGGAGGGATGCGCAGCGGAATGAGATGGAGCAGGCAAGAAGGTGGGGAAGGCAGTTGGACCAATGAGCAGGTGGGTAGGAGGCTGGGGAGTTCATGTGCAAGATCAGTGATCAGTATCGCAGAGCGGTGACGGCCAAGCGACAGTGCTCTTTGGCATACCTGGAATGTTGCGAATAAATGTGGCATAATTTCAATCACCCTTCCTGCCACAGCAATCGTGCCCTGCCAGCCAGCCCTGCAGCACTCACTTGTAGGTTGCCGCCACCCGCTGCTGTGCCTTTGCCGCCGCAGCTCGACTGCTGCCCCGCCGCCCCGCAGCCACTCCCGCAGAGCTTGTGCTGTCTCCATGCTGCGTGCCCCGGCTGTTGCTGCGGTTGGGCCCCAGGTTCAACGGGCTTTGCCTGCTGCCGCTGGCCACCGCTGCTGTGGTGGCAATTTTGGTCTGCCTGCCCCGCGCCGCTGTTCCGCCACGCTTCGGCGCTGCTGCCGCCGCTGGTGCCAAGGGCGGCTTGCGAGCTGCAGGCAGGACAGTGCAGGTGGCAGAACGACGTGAGCAAAGACTTGCTAGTGGAAACATGCCATGACAAAGCAGTGCACCCTGGTAAGGATGGACTGCGGAACACTGTGGCTTGCGGGCAAGCAGCAACGCAGAGCTACAGGCTCAGGTGCCGTCAACAACAAAAATGATTTCCACAGGCCAAGTCTAATACACGAGTGTTTCACCTGGTGGTGGGCGCATACTATTGGATGGTGATGGCCCGTCTGCTGCCAGATCATCAAGGTCATCAAGCTGCAGGCAGGAGCAGGTAGGGAGGGAGGCGTAGGAGAGGTATGTGGTAGGGGAGGTGACGGCACCAGAGCAGAGGCTAACAATCACAACTTGAAACGGAAATGCGTGCAAGGGCGGGAGGGTAGGAGGAATGACGACAAAAAAGGGCAGGACGGGCTGTGGCAGCGAAGGAGGAGGCAAAAACATTCTGAAAGTGACACACGAAACGTGGAATGAGTTGAGATACACGGAGACATTTGTGTCGCGACTTTGCTGACAGCTGCACCTAGGGGCCGCACTGCTCAATTTGCAGCTGATAGTGCAGGCCCAGCGCAGCGCAGCAGGAGACCCCAGCTTGCCCCAGCTACCTGCATAGTCGACACGCCATTTGCCAGGCTGCCCTGCCTCGCGGCTGCAGCCGCTGCCTCCTGCTGCTGTGTCTCCTGGTTGCGCTGCGCCTGGCTGGCACGCTGTGCTGCGCTGGCCACCGCCTGCTCCTTGCGCTGGTGGCTGACGTCTGCAGGCACAAGGGCTGGGCGAGGGGTGTCGCTGAGCGCACACAATGGAGGGACGTCTGATAAAGGCTTCAACCCCTTCATACAACTTGGAGGAGGCGGAACCACCAGCCCAGCTCTCCACCTGCCTCCCTGCCCCGGCTGGCACCCACCCCACCACCCACAGAAACCGCTGGAGGCAGGGAGCGTGATTGCAGCCTTGCCGGCAGAAGCAGGTGCTTTGGTAGATGCAGGGCAGATGCAGGGCAGATGCAGGGCAGATGCAGGGCAGGAGGAAGGCAGGGATAAGCCAAGTCCTGCTTTGCTTGCTCACCCATGATGACATTTAGTAGGTCTGCATCCTGCTCCACCTGGGTGGCTCGCTCGTCACGCAGTGCCTTGCTCTGCACGGTAGTGAGTGGCCAGGATGGGTGGGGATTGCAAAGACAGAAAGACATCAGGGGCTGGAATAAGGAGATGGAGGAATAGCACGGAGCAGGGAGAGGAAGCATTGGCGGACACCAGGATTGGAAGGGAAGGAAGGGAGAGAAATAAGAGAATGCTGCCCGCCTTCTTTACTCCGCCGCCCAGACGTTGAATGAGGTGGCCGTGCAGGCATGGTGCAACAGCATGGCAAGCAAGAATTGCGCCAGTTGGATGCACGGTATGGCCCCAACATCACAACTCCCATACACCTGGATAGCAACGCGGCCCCATTAGCTTGGCCCAGTCTTAGGCTTCCCAGCAGTGCAACAGCACACAAACAAGCAGCATGTGCCCCACCCCACCCCCCACCACCGTGGTGGGCCGGAGGCCCCCCTTACCACACCCACACCCCAGCCCACGTGTATCATCCACCTGCGTGTCTTTCAGCGCCTTATCCACCGCCTCCTTCATGCTCTCCTTGTTGTCCTTGTCCACAAACTCGTGCAGCGCCTCGGTCAAATCCTGCACAGCCAGCGCCATATCACGGCACACGTGGGGGGGGGGGCATCATGAGTGCTGGGAGGGTTACCTGTCGATACCCCAGTCGCAGCAAATACGTTGACGTAGGCATTACTTCCTCGATGTTACCGTGTCCAACGTACACCGCCTTCCAGCACGCCGCTGTTACCCACAGTACACAGACAGAAGAAAGAACCAGTCAGCAATACCCCCAATGTCGCAGTGTACCTCCTCTGGCAGTATTTCCAGGTTGTGCTGCAGGTGCTGCCCTATGAGGTCCTCAATGCGAGACTCATCTAGCGCCTCGGGGCGGATCAGCGTGGAGGCACCCACACCGGCGGCAGCAGCCTCCTGCATTGTGAACAAGGACAAGGCAGGCCAGCGGCATGTGCAAGGTGGTGAGCGTGCACAGTCAGTGCGATGCAGCATGCTCGCTAACACTAACACGAACAGGAGTTAGCTTGAAAGAGTCTCCAACAGGCAATGAAATCAAGGAAGGTCTGGGGTGTCAATATGTTCTGGCCATGTCCTCCACACTCCCGGAACCTCCAGTCTGGCACTACCTCGGGTAACAAACTGCTGTGTCCTGCCGCTGCCATTCAAGCCTGCTGCTGCAACCATGCACCTTCTGCTTCCGTGCCGGTGCCTTCTGCCACAGCACCATGTCGTTTGGGTTGGCTACCTTGCCCACAAACTTCTGGCCAAAGCGCTGCGTGTTGATGGTGCTGAACCCGCTGTAGTCCACCTGGAGGGGCGGCATGGGGTGGGGGCCCATACCAACATGTGGCATGCAGCACATGCGTGTGACTCTTGACCCATCAACAAGGGGGGCGAAGTTCAAAAAGAGCGAAAGGTGCAGACAGGAAAAGCAAGGAAGTAGGGAAGACATCTGGGTATTGAAGAAATGACTATTCAGAGCAAGGGCAAGCATCTGAAAGGACACACAGCAGCAGCTGCAGGCTGTCTTGACGCCAACAATCATATTCCAGCATTCCACACACACCTACCCAGTCCATCACCAAGCCGGCCAGCCAGCCAGCCACCCACCCACCCTGAGACGTATGAGTGGCAGCTCCGGTGCCTTGGGGCTGCGCTCACGCTGAGCCTGCTCTATCATGGACTCAACCTTGCGCTCAAGAAAGTCTGCAGGAGAGGAAGGGACAGTGTGTGGGCTGGGGGAATAAGGCGTGAGGTTGTGGGCGACACGTGAAAGCTAAGTACTGTGGTCAAGGGAAATTTGAATAGAACAGCTGGTCGGTGGACCATTGAGCAGACGGGGGCAGCGAGCCAGACATCTTCGTTAGCCCAGCCTCTGCATTGCCAGCCCAGCGCAGCGCAGCGCAGCGCCGCCAGTCCTGCACAGATATCAAGGCATGCACCATCCCAAGACCCTCCCAGCCCAGAGACACACGCATGCCCTCCTCCACTCACCCTGCACCCCCTCTGAGTCCCTAGGATCCAGCTCCAGCTGCTCCGCCAGCACCACACTGGCAAACTGGAAGGGACGCACTGTGTCAAGCGGGTGCTTCACGCACCGCCACTGCCGGCGGGCAGGCGGACGGGCAAGAGGGCAGGCAGGCAGGAAGGCCGAAGATGAGAAGGTTGTCAGGCTCCCCGGTAGAATGAGTTTGGCGTACCATCAATGGCGTTCCAAATAAACAGTTCCAACCAGCCAGTCAGGGACCCAGCAAGCAAACAAGCAAGGACGCAGACAAGAAAGCAGCCACGAAAACAAGCAGGCAGGCATCATCCAGCTACCCAGCATGCTGGCCTAGCTATACCACCAATTCCTACCCACCTGCTGCCCCGCTATCTCGATCATGATGCAGTGCTTGCGCCGAGACTCGCCCTCAGACAGCGCTGTGGCAACTGCAGGTGGGGAGCGGCAGGGTGGTGTGAGGCAGGCATTGTCAAAACGGGGTGGCGAAATAGTGGAACGTGGGCGGGATGTAACGCGGAAGCACCTGTCCGCTGCTCATCTCATCCACCCAGCGAGGCATCCACCCACCCGCCCACCCGCCCACCCACACATGCGTCAGAACCCACCTAACCGCCCGCCCGCTGCCCCACCTGAGCTGCCAGGTTGCATGACGTGGAAGCGCCCCTCCACGCTCTCCCAGGGGTCAGCCAGGCACTCATGCTCGTGACCCCACACCACCAGGTCCAGGAACCGGGCCAGAGCACCCTCTCGCAGGCAGTTCTTGGCGTTCTGCAATGCAGCATCAATGGAATGAAGGCGCTCATCAGCCTGATGCAATGAAGAGAGTGGGAAGACAGGAAGCTGCAGGCGGTGATGGGCACCTTCACATCATCGCCTACAACCTGTGCTCCAGGTTGGACCAAGACCAAAATGCCTGCTAAGCCCCCTCTCCAACCCAAGCCTGCACCCCCACCCTTCCGGTCCTGCCCAGGTGTGCTCCCCCACCTGCGTGTGCGCCACCCGATTCTGGTGCAGCACAAAGATGTTGAACCAGTCGTCCTTGCCGACCTCCGGAGTGCCGGCAGGCCGCGCCCTGCACGTACCACAGATAAACAGATGAACATGGTCAATGCCAGTCCAGCAGCGAGGGGCAGGTTATGGCTGGGCGGTGCACAGGCACAAAAGCACATTCCCTTTTGTGTTGGAATGAGCAGAAGACTCAGGGCAAGGACAAACAGGGAGCTAAGCTGGCCGGCAAAGCAGCCAGCAGAGGCGGGCATGTACAACAACAAGGCAGGCAAACGAGATGCAGCAGACTGGCAGGCCATGCCACTGAGTGCTGCTATCTATGCGCCTCACCACTCCACGCAGCCTGGGGTCTGGAACAGTCGGCACAGCCGCTCATCCCGCAAATTGCCCAGCCCATACAGCGACACAAACGTGTTGCCCTTCCGCAGCAGCACGGGAGTGATGCGCAGCTTTCCCACTCCCTGCCCCTCGATCGCTGCCTGCAGGCCATTGCACAGGGGTGATGGAGGAGGTGGTGGCGGTGTTGGTGCAGAGAGGGGCTTGATCCAAGGTGCACAGCTGCACCGAAGCGGCCAACCACCACGGCATATAATCACCACATATGTAACAACACGGTTGGTCCAGGCATGGGCCAACCGTGGCGTTGTCCCCTATGCATTGCACTAACCTTGGTCTGACCGTGTCCAAATGAACACTACCTCAAAACCACTTTCATGAGACAGCCAATGCGTCCACCAGCTGCCTCACCCACCTTCCCAAAGTAGTTGACGAGTCGGCAGGTTGACATGATGTCCACGGCGGACAGGTTCTCGGCGCCTGCGGGGTCGTCGTGGTTTCCATGTATGGTCAGCACAGGCAGCGCCACGTTGTAGTTGGGGTCCTCGTAGTTGATGCGCCTGGGGGCAGGCTTGTGTTAACTAGGGTTGGTCAATGTAGACAGAGGTATGGGGAGGAAGATGGGTGTCAGGCAGGCGGAATGACAAAGGTAATGGGGACGACGTTGCTATCACAGATGCAGGGTCATGGATGAGAGGAGTGCAGTAACTGCGATGGACTCCTGCCAAAGTAAGGGACAGCGCTGTCGCACAGCAGCAGCAGCAGTGGCAATGCATGGCATTGGAGTTGATACCAGCCCACTTCTTTGCAGGGCAACCCAACTGGCCATCCACATCACCCATCCCCAGCCCTATTGTGCGCACCCGGTTGTGAAGTTGGATGCCTGATCGGACAGCACCTGGAAGCGTACGGGGCGGTCACCCATGCAGTGTCGCGACATGATTTCCATGGCTCGCACCTGGGGCAGGGAACCAGGGGGTAGGGGGTGAGGTGGGGTGCGGGACAGGGGAGGTCAAGCAGTACTGACATGCGAATAGCTGGCCCCTAAATGCAGGAGAGTGAGCATAAGGAAGTGGCGGGCGTCAGGGAGGACTGATGCATAATTTGAAGGCCACTGTTTGGCTGAGCGGCTGCGCTAATTGAGCTGCCATTCTGCTTTCTGTTGACGGAGCATGCTGCCAGGTCCAACAATGCCGCGTGCCCCACCTCCCTCTGCAGCACTGACTCCCGCCACCAGCCCCGCCACCCTTACTCACAATGGTTTTGCGCGAGGGCTTGTTGTCGTGGAACAGGTCTCCCCCCAGCAGCACCAGGTCTGCGTTGTTGTCGGCGGCAATCTGGAACACCTCCTCAAAGGAAACGAACGAGTCGTCCTTGCGCACCTCATCCTTCTCCCACACGCCCTGCAAACCAAAAGAAACCATGCGGCCAGCTTGCAACAGCTGCCGACGCTTGCGCAGCGTCGTAAGGAGGCCGCGGGGCAGTGACTAGCGAGCCCGAGGTTTTATAGGTGCAATGGACTGCTGTGCTGGACGGCTAAAAGGTGAAATAATACAATGCTCTGCCATCCGCTGGGGCGACTGCAGTCTTGTCATTGGTGAGCTGGCAGGTGCTGGGATGGCAAATAGTGTGTGACCTGCTGTGTCGGCTATCTGACCAAATATTGTCCGCTGCTGCGCCACGCCAATGAGGCCCTTTTGGGCACGGGTGGCACTGACAACTGCTGCCGACTGCCGCCAGCGACGTGCAAGGCCAGCTGGGTTCTGCTCACCAGATGGTTGTCCGTGGACACCAGGATGCGAAGTATGTCATCTCTACAGGAAGCAAAGGCACCGGGAAGCACGTTGAGAGCCCCCGTCCCTGATCACATTGCCATGCGACCCTCCTAACTTACTCGCTCGCCATCTTTACGACACCACCCGCCCTACAGGCGGTTGCTGCAGCGTCGACTGTTTCAGCGTGCCTTGAGCCACGAACAACCAGGCGTCACAGGATAGAAGAGGCGCGCGGAACGGCCATAGTCGATTACGATCAGCTCAACACAACTGCCGATACGGTCAAGTCGCTCTATAGGTCAAATGAATGTCCAAGACGCCTGCACCTGCCGGGCGTGCTGCGCTGCTGTTCTTCATGATCCGTTACTCAATCAAGCGATGCAAAAAGACATCAGTTCTAGAGAGGCTCATAGAGCACTGGATATGTGGAGATCCTGGGTTTTCGCTGCCCTCTACTTCCCCGCCCTCCAAGTTGCCCCTTTGTATCTGTGGCACAATCAACCGCGCTCTCAGACTGTCTATCAACGCATGGCGGTCACTGCAATCGCGGCAGGGACAGCAGCGTGGGTGCCAACTGCACGCCGCTTGGCGGCGGCTGGCAGCAGCAGACAGGTGACGGCTTGGCTGGTGTGATATGAGGGAAATGCAACAATTGATATGCAGACTGTCTTTCTGGTCATGCCTCCTCAGTAGCAAACCTGCCAATGGTGCAGGCCTTGCTCGCGGCGCTTGGCCTTCGAGCGGTTGGCCTCCCGGCAGCCTGCTTGCTGCCGCTTGTACTCACCATGCTGCTATTCACCGGCCACTTGATGGCGCTGTGTAGCAGCAGCGATGTCAACAGCACTGGTGACAGCTTGTTGCGCCGACAGCTATCCCTCCCAGGCGCAATCAAGCTCCGCAACTGGTTGGTGGCCCCGCTGATGGAGGAGTTCATTTATCGCTCCTGCCTCATCTCCTACCTGCTAGCCGCCGGCGCAAGCCACCTCTCCTGCATCTGGCTGTCTCCTTTGCTATTTGGAATCTCCCACCTTCACCACTTGTACGATTTAACCCGCTTCCAGGGCTTCGCGCTGCCGGATGCAGTACAGGCGGTGGCTTTTCAGCTCAGCTACACCACACCGTTTGGCTGGCTGGCGGCCTTCTATTTCCTGCGCACACGCCATCTTGCCGCTGTTGTGCTGCCGCACGCCTTTTGCAACCTTGTGGGGCCGCCGGCACTGCCGCTTGCGGGGTCCAAGCGCTGGTATGCCACAGCTGCCGCCTATGTTGTGGGCGTTGCGGGCTTCTTGTGCTTGCTTCGACCCCTAACCGATCCTATATTGTATGGTAACAGTTAGAGTTTAAACCTGCAGCTATGTAAGCTTGCGCGGTTGCCATTCGCACTGTCCACCGGCTGGTGTGCATGTGGTAGAAGGTAGGCGGCAACCCGCCACAACCCGTGTGCGCCGTCCTGCATGAGCTGCGAGCCCGGACGAGTGAGTGTATGTCCTTTATTTCAGAGCATCAGGGTTTGTCTGACCAGTCTGCAGTGGCGTGGCAAGGTGTCCATAAACGCCAACAGCCGGCGGCGCCAGCTCACACCCGTTGACGGCCAACCAGCAGCGCTTGAGCCAGAGCCGGTGTTCACGTGCGGCCCATTTCTGATTTGCTCAACATCAGCCGTAGCTCCCTGGTAAATGTCCCACCCGCTTGAGCGCAACTTGAGCGGAACGTGGTCTACTCCACTTCCCTCGCAACAGCATCGCCCCGTTCCCGATGACATGGGAGGTCTTGAAGGTCTGGCTCTGCAGGTAGGGCCTTGGGTTCGGAGCTGCTCGGCATCAGGGTTTGTGAGCCAGCAGGGTTGGAGCAAAGCCGTGTCAAGCGAGCTCAAATAGCTCCAGTTAGGCATTGGAGCAATCGGCCCCAGACATGCGTACTGCAGGGTCGCTGGCGGGAGGTGGCCAAGCGTTGCGGCACAACTACTGCGACAGATACCGCTTCCGCTCTGAGCGTGGCCGCCTACCGCCTGCTTGCACTTCTTAAGCTCAAAATGAACGATCAGGCCGCTATAGAGCTGCGCAAGCTGGGCAGCTTTGATGACAGAACTTATATCAGCACCAAGGAGCAGGGCAGCGTGTCGCTAGTCCCCTTCTCACTGCGTGTGATCGCAGCTGAGTTGCCGTGGCGGCAGGGCAGGCAGCAGGAAGCTATCAACCGCCTCTATGCACTGCTGCACTGGTGTGCTGCACAGCACGAAGACCAGCCCACCTCTGCAAGCAGCACTCCTGACCCATCATCGTTGACGGCAGCTGACAGCAACCAACAACTGCTGTGGCGGCGGCGCCACCGTGACGTGCTGCTGCTGCTGGTGAACAGGCACTGCCAGCTGCGGCAGTACTTGCCGGCGTTGTCCCTGCTTGACCGGCTGTTACAGCTGGATGTCACAGACGTGGAGGCTTGGATGGAGGCCGGGCTGGTGCAGGCAATGCTGGGCGACTTGCCTGCAGCTCAGCAATCTCTCGGGCATGTGGAGCAGCTGCTGCTTGCAGGGACGACCACGAGCATAGCAGCAGACCAGGACCTGCACATGCAGCAAGAGCAGCGGCAGCGACAGGTGCTGGTGCACAGGAATCGTGGCCTGCTGTTCTTCCTGCAGCGTGACTACAGAGGTGGGTTAGCAAATGTGGAGGTGGTCTGTATGGGTCTGGGTCAATTGCGTTTGCCGCCAGCCGCAGGCATGTAGCGCTTCATATGCACGGCTGCTGAGTGCTTGCCTTCTGTAATATTTTTTTCCTTCCAGGTTGCGTGGACCATTTGCTTGAAAAATAGCAGGTTTTCACAGGGCCACATTTGGCTGCATCGTTGCAGGTGCTGCGCAGGAGTTTGGGCTGGCAGTGGGCCTGGACCCCTCGGATGCCGCTGCCGCCAGCAATCGAGCGGTGTCTCTCATGTATGGCGGCCAGCTGTCAGCGGCAGTGGCGGAGTTGGAGGGCGCGTTTAACCGCGCCTCAGCTGCACTGATGCTGGTAGGGTGTCAAGAGGGAAGGGGTGGAGGGATGAGGATTGTAGAAGCAATGGGTACAGTTGATGTTGGGTTCAATGGAGTTGCTTCATGGTCGCCAGTCGCCGCTCTGGCAGCAGCGTGCGCACTCATTGCACCAATTCCCTGAAGAAACCTTCCCCTTGCTGCTGCCTTCACCCCTGCCTGTTGCTGCCCACTGCAGGAGCCGGTGATCACCAACATGGCCAGCTTGTACGAGCTGTCCGCATCGCCTGCCAGCCTTGCAGCAAAGCGCCGTATGGCAGATTCCATTGCTGCTGCGGCACCGGATGACCTGGACCTCGCATGCACCAAAACCGCGGGCGCATGAGTGGCACCCAGTCTACAAGCGTTTTACGTTTTGAAGGTGGCATTCGACAACCACCCTACAATTGAGATGTGTTGCAAACCTGTGGTCCCGGTTTACTGTATGGTACCCTTGGCCATCACCCAAATGTAAACATCAGCCCGTGATGCCACTGCTCTGGGCATGCTTTGCACCTTTGCGAGTGTGTGGTGGCGCACGATGCCTCCAGCCCACGTGCCACACCTGCCCCATCTTGAGGAACTGCCAGTGGCGTAACCGTTCAAAAATCCACCATGGCTCAGAGATCAGAGTAACAAGCCATCTGTCACAACCAGCTCACCGAGATGGGTGAGGGAAGAGAGAAGACAAGGCGGCGATGGAAGCGAGCGGGCCTGCATGCCTCAAAGAAGCTCTGCATCACGACTCTGCCGCTGCAGCAGCCTTCTTCCCGCCTTGCCGCTTCTTGCGCTGCTCCTTCTGCCGCTCCTTCTGCTGTTGTTTGAACTGGCGCGCCTCCTCCTCGCGCCTGTTCTTCCCGGTATCCGTGAGAGCCATGCCAAAGCCGGGCCGCTCCAGATCCCGCGCGTAGTCGGGGACCAGGGCATCGTGTGTGGTGATGGCCACGCCAGGTGGAGCCCACACCCGCAGCGCAGCTGTGCCAGACACTCCCACGCCCACCCACCCCAGGCCTACAGGCACATTAGGACTGGATGGTAAGCAGCAAGTGGGAGTGACAGGGTGCTGAAGGTTGACAGGTGTGTGGTGGCGTAGCACTTCATGCTAGTTGATGACCTGCTGAGCAATGCTGAACTTACGGGGGAACCCTCTGTCCCTTCTCCCTCTGTCTGACCAACAAAATGAAGCTGTCTCAACACCAATACGAGTTATTGAAGTGCTTCAAACCTTTCAACTTCTTCAACCGCTTCTCAACACCCC
>JAAMXP010003802.1:0-12808 GCA_019693395.1 Ettlia oleoabundans | reverse complement strand
GAATGGAGGGAGGTGGGGGTGGGGTTGGCAAGAAGGGGGGGGGCGCATACGGCATGCTGCTGCTCGCCGCCCTGCCTTCCTGGCATAGGGTCCAGGCAGATCAGCAAGGGCGCAAAATGCTTTGTGGCACAGCTTCAAGTTGCAAGATCACTTTTATACTAGACCTTAACACACACCTGCAGTATAAAGCAGCTCTCTATGCGCTGCATGCCAAAGGTGAGGCCCAGGCTGGCCTGACGCAGCAGGGTGAAGCAGGGGGGCGACCAGCTTCCGTCTGGCAGGCGAGCGATGACGCAGCCGTGGCCCCAGCCCAGCGCTCCCAGCAGGCCAACCTTCTGCTGCACCACAAACGCAAGGCCCTGCAAGTGAAACGGGAAATGAGGATTGGTGGGTGGGTATAGATGAATGGTGGAGGCATGGGGAGACGTTGAACAACAGTAAGGCTGGCATGGCAAGTGCGTGGCTTGGGTGCTGTTTTGTAGCGTGGCATGGCCCCGGGATCAAAGGAAGCTATGGGTCAAGACGTGAAGTGGGACGCGAGGGCTGAGGACTGGTATAACCACATCAAGCGGACAACTGCTGATATGTGTAGGAAAGCAGCAGGCAGTCGCCAGGCTTGCAGGGCAACCCTGCCTTTTGCTGGCGCACCCCTCCCCTCCCCTGCCACCCCACCTGTGCAACTCTCAAGCCTGCCTTTGACAGTGGCGGCTTGCGCTCACCACCTGCCTCAGCAGAGCCAATGGGCCGCTGCAGACGCTGTAGCACCTTGATCGCTTCGGTGCAGCGCCGCCGCAACAACATATGTGCCCGCCCGGTGTACTCGCGCGTGGCACGTGGCGGCGCTGCTGCACATGGCTCACCAAGATCGCTGTCTGAACTGACCAGGCTGCTTTGGCTCTTCATGCTGTGTAACCCGCTACTGCGCCGCAGGGACAACCGCTTCACCAGGGTGCCGCTGGCGGTGCCGGGCGGGGGCGGCGGCGGTGACGTCTGCTGGCACTGCAGTTGCTGGTACTGCGGCTCGTTAGGGCTGCCGGGGTCGGAATCAGCGCCATTTTCGACCAGGTGCTCAACCTGGAAGAGATCCTTGATGGCGGCCAGCGACAGGCTCGGTCGACGCTGCCCTAGCCGAGGCGCGGCCATTGAGTCCGTGGATTACGCAACTCCCTCGCCCGGCGTCTGGCCAACAATGCCGCTGCAGGTTGACAGCATGCAGGAGGATATTTACAGCACGGAAGTTGAAGGTTGCAAGCAAAGCCAGCCATGCCCTCGTGGCCTGCTGGCACTGCTGCCACCCTGTAGTACTGTCAAAGGTAAGCTCTACCCCCGCACATTTCTTGTCCAGGGTGCGTCGGCAGTGATTAAGCAAGGAGTCAGCCGCCCTTTATTACCTGATATTGCTTCACTTAAATCCTCCCCCTGTCTTGTCTCTCGTACACCATGCCAAGCAGCCTGGTGAATTCTGCGCAGCTTACACAACGGTTCTGTCGCCGTGACGGGTGTAACACAGTGCAAACTCGTACACAGCAAACTCGCCCGTGTCTCAGAGGCCGGCTGCTGCGGCCATGCGCCTTTCAAATAGACAGGAGGTGAGCCGCAGTGTAGCGACCATGGCGCAGCACCGCTGCCGGTCCACTGCCTTCCTGCTCTGGTGGCGGCAGCGGCTGCGGTTTCCCAGTTGTCTGGCGCCGCTCCAGGGCGCCTGCGTGATGCATGCCCCCCTCCTGTCCCTCCCTAGGCATCACCTGGACCTGCAGTGGAAACGGCAGCAAGAGCAAGAGCAGTTGCTGGCGGCGGTGCCTTCCAGCCTGGCAGACGGCCGCGTGATTGAGGTGGCGGGGTTAGCACACTTAGAAGCTCTCTTAGAGGCGGCAACTGGGCAGCTAGTGGTGCTCACAGTATACTCCAGGTCAGCTCAGCATGCCACACATTCTGCTGGGCATAGTTCAACTGCCGGAGAGCTGTGGTGTGGTTCTGGGCATCGATGGTATACGCGGCCTGGCTGCCACTTTGGGGGTGCCTCCGCTGCTCATGCCACCACCCCCTTCCCTATCCTGCGCTGCCTGCTATCCCCCACCAGCTCTTGCCCTGCCACTGCCCCCACGCAGAAGCTGCGGGATCTGCAAGGATGTGCTGCGAGAGCTGGAGGCTGTGTGCCGGGAGTGCCGCCAGCAGCGGGCGCGGGTGGTCTTCCTGCGCCACGACATGCTGGACCCTTGGGACTGGCCCAGCGACGTGGCGGCATGGTACAAGCTGCGAAGCGCGCCGCGCTTTCTTTTCTTCGTGGACGTGAGCAAGCGGGGGGATCCTCTGCTTTCCTACTTGTTGTGGAAGGTGGTTGTTGTTTTGGTTGTTCCGTGGGGTGGGGAGGAGACCCCTGGGGTCCATTTGCATTTAAGGTTGGGAGGGGGCTGGCGGGTTCATGTTATATCAGGTATCAGGAACCAGGCGAGGGACCCTGGCGGCTCCTCAATGCACCCGCTGGCCAACCCTGCTGCGCTGCATGCCGCTGCTGTGGCTGCCCGACTGCCCCATCATCCACCCTTGTGCCCACCCACCTCCCCCGGTCGCTCCTGCCGCAGGGAGCGTTGATGCGTACCGCCAGCATCGCCGACAGCCGTGCCGTGGCAGGCAACCGCTCCCAGGTGCAGCACATGCTGCGCAGCGAGCATCGCAAGCTTAGGGGCACGCTTTGGCAGCTGCTGGCGCAACACGCCCCCAGTGCGCGTCGCTAGCGCGCACCATGGGAAACCGCCTGGCTGGGGATAGGCACCCGTGTGGCTGCCGCCCGGCTGTGGTGCCTTGAACGGATTTAGCGGCAGTCGAGGCGCGCATGGCATTTGTGAAACGTTGTGTGCCAGAGGACTGCCGAAATACATAGCCACCGTGAACCGCGGGGCAGTGCTCACCAGCTAGTTGCGTCACCCACTGGTCACATGCGCTGATGTTACCTACGGTATGCTTTTCCTTCCATAGTTTTCTCCCATGCTGTCGCTGCATCTCCTGTTGTACTTGACCTCGTAGCAGCCCCAGCAGGTGTATGTGACTGTCTGTCAATCTGTCCCTCCCCTGTATCGTTGTGTACAAACTAGTCAACCAACACTTAGTACTGCCATGTGCCTTCAATCGTTTCATGAAAGGGGGGCCTGTCACCATTTCGCTGTCAAGCCATTCCCATATTGTGCATCCTTGCAAGTCCAACGTTATTGGTTCTTCTTTTTCTAACGACCGTTGCATCGCTATATAGGACAGGTCCTGACACTACCCATGGTAGAGTGCATCAGGGTGGGTGCCACCAGCATCCATGAGGTGGCGCGTGCAACCATGTAAACAGCCTTGCGCTTCAAAGACACAGGTTGCACGGTGTTGGTTACGAGCGATTCATGTGCTTTGGTGATCCTACCTGCTAAACCTATGCTGGGTGTAGCCACCGGGGCTGGGGTTGATGCGTACAAAGCAAGTTCACCACTTTGCCGAGCCTGGCGCCCCCAGTAGGGTGTTGCCCCAGTTGTAGCTCAGCAGGGAAGGCTTCGCAGACCTGGTAAATGATCATGAGCAAGCTTCCGCCTGCAACAGGTGCGCTACTGACCAGCATACTGGTGCGCAAAGCAGAGGGTGCAGGAGAGTCCCCTCTCCGCAAGAAAACCCTACTAATGGAAGGGTGGCGGTGGCTTTCTGGCCTGGGCATGCATCCCACAGCTCCTGCCATGCTGGGATGTATTCCACTCAGTGTCAATACGGTTCACTTGGATTGCAATACTCAGTTCACCTTTGCTCATGTGTGGATAGTTGGCGGCCACCCTGACACACCCTTGCCCCAACTCCCGCCTGCTGTAACTGGTGCGGCGTCCCCACCCAGCTCAATCTCCCCATCCATCTGCTCTTCGGCGCCCATGAAGGTAAATGATCCAGAGCTGGACTATGCGCCAGATGCAAGCTGGGGTCGCATTCTGCGCCAAAAAAAAACTGCTCTTGCTGTCGTGCTGCGCTGCCTCCGAGCCGTGGTGCCACCATCTCGGCAGACGCTTCCTGCCACCTTCCTGCATTGTTTTGCTCATTGCTTGCGGTTTGGACTGCCATTAGTGCCTCCCCGGTCTGGCGGTTCCGCGGTGCATTTCCATGGCTAGCGCACAAGCCCTGCTCAGCCTTTGATAAGAAGCGCAGTTGCACCAGCCGGCCTTTTTACCGAGCGTTGCCGAGGACGGAGCGGTGCCGGGAATAGGGAGCCAGCCGTCACCAGCAGTCCATCTCTAACCAACGAGGGCCATAGGCGCCCAGTTGAGGCACAGGTGGGTTACGGGCCAACATCGCAACCGATCGTGCCGGTCTAAGGTCCCCCGGCTGTTGTGGCCGGCCAGCCTCGCCAGCCAGCAGCTTTTAGCTGCAGCCCTGAGCCGACAGGGATGCGTCACCAGTGCAGTGGTGACGCCAAGTGTTACGCGCAAGGCGGACAAGCCAAGGGCAAGGCCGCTGGGCCAGCTGACCGCCGCCCGGCAACCTGCTTGGCCCTGCCCGTCTCTTGACTGCTCCCCTGTGCCTGTGCAGGGCGCCCATCCAAGAGGCATAAGCAGTTCCGTTACGGGGCTGTGGCCTGGATCACCACCATGGATCAACGCGAGTTTTTTGCAGAAGCCACCGAGGCTCAGCGCTATAAGCTGACGGAAGTGATCGGCAAAGGCAGCTATGGTGTTGTGGCAAGCGCAGTTGACCAGTTCACAGGTGGGTGCTGCACTGAAGGGCTGTTTGCGTTCCCAGTTAAGTGGGTGATGTTGGGTGGCCATGTTTCAGCACGGAATGGGGTGTTCAGCAGCTGGTTTTCCAGCGATCATGTGGCACCCGGGACACCGCCACATCCGCCCACCAGCCGCTGTCAGTCTAGTGTCAGCTTGATTGTATTGTGCTGCACCCGTGAACCTTTATGACCCGCTTGGGCAATACTCAGCGTATGATGAATGTAGGGCTGCCTCACGTGTGGTGCCGTCAGTTGTGCCCGTGTTGTAACTCACTCTACATGAGCCTCAGCTGTCCTGACCTGGCTGCCAGCCTGCTGCTTGGCCTGCAGGCGAGAAGGTGGCAATAAAGAAGATCACTAATGTGTTCGACCATGTGTCAGGTGGGTGCTGTTTTATGGTTGTTCACCCCAAACAATCGTGAACAAGGCTAGCTATGTGTTTAGGTCGGCAATATTTGGCCCTTGCAGCCCTCCTGTCACCCCGGCAGCTCGTGAAGCGCCTGCATGTTGCTATTGCACCCACTCATCACCGATTCACACTTTTTAGGTTTACCTGATCAGCCTGGCATGTGGTGCGAACCTCTACTTTCTTCCTTTCCCCACAGATGCCACGCGCATCCTGCGCGAGATCAAGCTGCTGCGCCTGCTACGCCACCCCGACATAGTGGAGATCAAGCACATCATGCTGCCGCCCTCAGCCCGCGACTTCAAGGACATCTACGTAGTCTTCGAGCTCATGGAGACAGACCTGCACCAGGTGGGTGGGTAGGTGGTGGTGGGTGGTGGTGGTGATGTGTCTGTGCGTGAGGTGGGTGGGGGGGTGGGGGTGTCAGGCAGGTCCCCGGCTTTGTGTGGTGTCTTCCATGTAACAGCCCGTCACTCGTGAGATTTGGGGTAGATGGGGATGGCGTTGACAGGGTTCTTGTAGCACCATCTGCTAGCTGCAGCACCCGGCCCCAAGGTCATCTAGCCCCTCTCCTGCCTGAACATTTCCTGGCCCTGCCTTTCGCTTCAAACTCCACCCAATGCCCCACTGTCAATCTCATCCCGCTTCCTGCCTGCCTGCCTGCTCGTCTGCCTGTGTGAAGGTCATTAAGGCTAATGACGATCTCACCCCCGAGCACCACCAGTTCTTCCTGTACCAGATGCTGCGTGGACTCAAGTACATACACTCAGCAAAGGCACGTAGCTGGCTGGGCTGGGCAGGGAACAAGACTGTCTGGGACGAAATAGGGGCTAATGGCTATGGTCAATAGGGGAGGGAGTTAGCAGCTCAGGCTGCCAATTAAGGCTGGGCGTGGTGGATGCGGGCCTTGCTGCATTGCTGGCTGGGCACGAACCCCACCCCCACACTTCGCATCCATACACACTTGCACGCACATGCTTTCTCTGGAGCTTACTGCCTGCAGGTGTTCCATCGTGACTTGAAGCCCAAGAACATCCTGGCCAACTCCGACTGCAAGCTCAAGATCTGCGACTTTGGGCTGGCGCGCCCCGCGTTCAACGACATGCCGCAGGTGGGCAGGGTGGGGATAGTATAGGGGGCAGGGTGGTTGCCGCGGTGGCATGCGGTGCAGTTGGTGCCGCTTCGTTGTTGCGGAAGCTGGTAGCCCTGCTTATCACAGAAGCTCTGCTTTGTCCGTGGGTGTGGTGATACCCCCTCCAGTTCAATTCTTTAATTCAGCAACCTTCATGTCCACTCGTCGTGTTCTCGTGTGTTTCCATGTTGGTACTGCAGACTGTGTTTTGGACAGACTATGTGGCCACTCGATGGTACCGTGCCCCGGAGCTCTGCGGCTCGTTCTTCGCCAAGTACTCGCCAGCAATTGACATCTGGTGGGTGTTCGGTTAGGTCATGCACTGTTGCGGGTGTTAGGAGATGTGTGCCCTCCTTTTCAATTTGGGTTAGGTACTGAGAAGGGACTCCCTGGGTGTTGGTTGCTGCGGGTCGCTGTATTGATGTGGGAACGCTGCAAGTTGTCTTACAAACGATCCAAACCAGCCGTGCGACCCCTGGGGTCTTTCACCCACTCTTTACCACCACCAATCTGCTTGAGACCCCCGGCCCCTTATCTTCCTTTTCCTCCTCCCCTCAGGTCCATTGGCTGCATCTTTGCGGAGATCCTGCTGGGCAAGCCTCTGTTCCCCGGGCGCAACGTGGTGCACCAGCTGGAGCTCATTACAGACCTGCTGGGCACGCCGTCGCCAGAGGTCATCGCTAAGGTAGGCTCGGGTGGGCGTGGGTGTGATGGAGGGGGGGGGCGTGCGCCGCCTTTGTTTGAGGAGGGGGGCATCATAGCGGCGGCTAATCATGAAATCTTTGTTATCTGATCTGAGTTCCAAGGTTTGATTACCCATGGCCCCCGGCGCTACCTCCCGCCACCCCGGCGCTAACTCCCGCCACCCCACCCACCTCACCCTTGGCAGGTGCGCAATGAGAAGGCGCGTCGTTTCCTGATGAACATGCGGAAGAAGCCGGGCATCCCCTTTGAGCAGTACTTCCCAAAGGCGGACAAGGGCGCGCTGCGCCTGCTGTGGCGCCTGCTCGCCTTTGACCCGGCCGAGCGCCCCACAGCGGGTGAGTGATGATGAGCAGCGGCTGGGACGTTCGCGCCCGGGCTGGGGGGATCTAGACATGTATACATGTTCTCGCTTCTTGCCCGCCTGCGCACATTGAAATATAGCCCCCCCTGCGGTCGCCTGGCCCGCCTGCAGCCTAGCTGAGTTTGGGGATGGATAAGTTTTTTCATGCCTGCGTGCCTGGAAAACTAGATGTGGGGTGATGAGTCACCTGATCGCACCCGCCTGCCTGCCCACCTGCAGAGGAGGCGCTGGCGGACCCCTACTTTACTGGCCTGAGCCAGCCCAGCCGCGAGCCCAGCGCCCAGCCTATCAGCAAGCTGGCGTTTGAGTTTGAGCGGCGCAAGCTGGTGGTGGAGGAGGTGGGCGGAGCCGCTGTGGGTGGTCGTTTTTAACTTCTGGCCTATTTTAGTTTAATGTTTCCTGGTCCTCACGTCAGTGGTGTGTGAAGGTGTGGGGGGTAGCTGCTCCTTTGGCTATTTACTTCCTAGTTCTCATGCCAGTGATGGTGGTGGTGACATGGTGCTGTGCTGATGTGCCTGCTCGTCCTGCATCCCAGCTTGTGCACTCGGCATGGGGTTGGCCCTCCTACAGTAGGCTTATGGCCTCTGCAGTTGTTTGTCACCTCACCAATGCTGGCGCCATTGTCATGCTTTGGATGGTACCGCATTTGGTAATGCAGGTCCGTGAGCTTATCTACCGTGAGATCCTGGAATACCATCCCCAGATGCTGGCTGATTACCTGGCAGGCGGCCATCGGCAGGTGGGTTGGACCCGCGTGCCCGGGGCTGCCAGCATGCACAGCATGCGTGTGGGGGTGTTGAAGATGGGGATGGAATGGGCAGGGGCAGCACCTGCACGGCCTCAATATCTCGCCGCCCCCCATCCTGCTCCCGGCAGTTCCTTTCCCACTCATGCCTTTTGCCCTCGCCCCGTGACACCCCGTCCACCATTGACCCATACCCACCCCGTGCTTCCCGTTCCCGTGCTTCTGCAGCCCAACTTTGTCTACCCCTCTGCTGTGGACAATTTCAAGCGGCAGTTTGCGCACTTGGAGGCGGGTGGGCGAGGCCAGGCCAATCCGCACCTGGGCCAGGCCACCAGCCTGCCTCGTGAGAGGGTCAGTGAGTTCAGGAGCGAGGCAGCCAAATATCTGGCAGCGCAGCGCGGCGGCACGCAGCACATGAGCGGAGTGGGGGGCGCAACAGCGTACGGCAGTCAGCCGGGTGTCGTGCCTGGAGGCATGGTGGGGGGCCACCCCATGCCCGCATACGCCGGCCAGGCCGCTGCTGCAGGGGGTGCCGGATACGGCAGCCAGGCGCCGGCGTACCCCTATGGGAGCTCAGTAGATATGGAGGGGGCCGTGGAAATGGTGAGAATTGCTCCCTGGTAGTCATGCGGTGTGCGGGTGCATGGGGGTGGCGGCCGCAGTGCCGGCACAGCAGATGCAGATGCTGGTTTTACTCAAACAGTGGGGGCAGTCGGCAGCTCCATGTGTCGACTTGAATGTGGCTCGTGCAGAGCTCTTGGGCATACAGCCAATGTTGGTACTGACCGTCAAAAGCCTAGGGTGCTGCCGAATCTGGCGGGCGAGCCACGACGTTGCACCCGCTGCCGCTGCAGCCTTCTACAGTCTTCCGATTGAGCAGCAGCACTCTTGTAAACCCTGCTCCTGTTGCCCTGGTCTTTCATTCAACCGGTCTTTCCTGCTTTGCTTGCCCCCTGTCGCGCCTGCTGCTGCAGCTGGGCAGCTCAGTAGAGAAGATGAGCATGATTGATGCTCACAGCGGGTTCCCTACAGATGCATCTGGCTACATGCACCATCAGGTGTGTGTGTGTGTGTGTGTTTCGTGTGCAGCTACAGCTATGCATGGTTGTGGCGCCCGCTTGGACGATGGTGCAGTGTATTGGTGGCAGCAAATGTGTGTTCTTGCTTGGGTTCGCTGCTGTGGTGAACCGTTGTCCCTCCGCTTTGGCTGCCACTGCAGCATGCCGGCAAGCCACCGCCGCCCACGGCGTATCCCGGCGCGCCGCCAGGCGCCGCTGGCTACCCCGTTAACAAGCACCTGGCGGGCGTGTACCAGCAGCAGCAGCAGCAGCAGAACCTCATCAGGTAGGGCTGCGTTTGAGTGGAGGTGTGGATTATGGTATTGCTGTTTCTTGGTTTGTGGAATGTTGGAAGGAAGGATGAGGCTGCTAGGGAATCACAAAATGGGCCTAGAGTGTGCTGGCCAGCGTTGTTCGGGTCGGTGGGTAGCTTCAGCCTGGCTGTGTTATCTGGTTGAGCTGGCTGGCCGATCTGCTTGGCCGGAGGCTCAGTTCGGGCCGTGACGTTCCCGAAATTGCGCATGTGGTTGCACCACAACCGCACCCTGCCACATCTCTTGCTGGCTGCAGGTCAAACAGTGCTGCCTGAGACCGTTCTCAAATGCCCGGCCGGCGCCTGGCTCCTCGCCGCTCATTGTGCGGCTGGGTGCGGCGCCCGCTGACGCTGCGCCGCTGTGTGAACCCAACAGGCCCACCCTAGGCTATCTCTTCTCTATCTCCTCTGCTAATGCGCTGTGACAGGCGACTCTTCCAACACCCAACACATTACCCCATCTCTCCTTTGCCTCCGCTCTTGCGTGCTCTGCTACTGACTGGACGCCCCCCCTCTCTTTTTTTTCCGCCCGCTGCTTCGTCCTTCCCACTACCCACATTTGATGATCGTCTTCTTTACCCAGCGCACCTCCCGCGGCCTCTCCAATACAGGGCGGTTACATTTCTTCCCCCAGGGCAGCAAAACCTCGGTCACTTTTTGCAGCGGCACCATCGCCGTCGTCGCGCACTGTAGCTACCTCCCCGATTCCTCTCTCTCCACCACATCATCTCGCCCATCCTGGCAAACTGCCCGCTTTACGAATTGGGCGAGCGTGTTTTCCATGCTGGCCACACCCGCCGTTCCTGCGGCGCATGCGGTGGCCAAGCTTGCTGGATGTTTGCAGGGCACCGCCCACTGCCCGCACGTCCCCTGCCCGCCGCTCTCCCCCCTGTGATGTCAGGCCAGCCCTTTGCAGCTCAAACTTGTAAACCGATACCTCAAAGCAATAGGGCATAAAAAGGTTTCAACTCCCAGATGAGTCCTTGGAAACGCACGCCTAACAGGCTCGTGTAACCATCAGAAGAAACGTACCTTTGGAGCAAAAGGTACAATTCATCCCCGTAACAATTTCCACGACTGCATGAAACTACCTGGAACGTGGCTTACACCTGCGCTGACGTGTCGAACCGCGTATCAGGATCGAAAGCCTGAGATTTTACCGTTTCAGAGTATGAATAGAGGCTGAGGGCCTTGGAGCACCGATAGAGGAAATGAAGAAAGGGGATGCCAATGCTTACGGACAATCTTGGAAGCGCTGACCCTCCAAAGGTCAGTCAAGGCCGGCTGCAGCTGCTGTGCCCGCCGTATTGCAGGCAGGAAAGCCCTGGCAATCGGTGTTGTGCTCTACGCTGAACAAGGCTCGGCCGCACCCCCAGCCCGGCTGACCACCGCTGCCGGCCTGCGGCCGCAAGCTTGTTGAGCGCTGAGCCGCGGGCAGCGGCCACCCACAGCGGCTGACATGATGTCTCCCCGATTGCAAATGGCTCTCTGGAACTCAAAATACTAGTATCCCTCCCCCCATGTATCTGTGGTTGATGTTCTTCGCACCTTCCACCCGTCCTGCTTGTCCTATATATCAGCTTCCTGCCTCTGCTGCCGCTGGCCGGCTGAACAGGTCATCGTGTGTGTGCTGCTGGCGTTTGGCGACCACCCGCAGCTGGAGGAGGAGTTCCAGCTGCAGCACGCCTCCAAGAGGGTGCCTTACGACGTAATCAGAGCCTTCTTGCGGCTAGCCGCCTGGCTGGGCTTTGCCGCAAGGGCCGTGGGGCGGGGCGCCGGCGCCTCAGCAGTAGTCGCCATGCTGGCAGCGGGCACAGCATACAGCCTGGCGCCAGTGGTGATGCTGCAGGCGTGCCCGTCAGCCTTCCTTAGGTGAGTTTTGAGCTGGCGGTGCCTGATGCATGAAGGGTCCCAAGTGTTGATGCTTGCAAGCATGTTGCAAGCGGCCGCGCAATATGCCGTGTGCGGCCCCACGTGGCATATGGCTGCCTTAATTTCTCAGCCCTTCTTTGCTTGACTGGGTGCCTCCTTCCCCAGGGTGGGATGGTACCGTTGTACCGCCTATTGGCCGTTGTACCGCCTATTGGTGGCGATTGCCTAAGGCAATGCAAAATTCTTTGGCTTGGCTCTCGACTCCCTTGCAATAAGGTCACACAGTGCTGCGCAATTGTACTACCGTGCGCAGTAAGTTGTGTGCTTGTCCAACCCCGTCTGCCTGCCACTCCCGCACGCAGGTGGCGCCGCTACTGGGTCAATGCCTGGAACCTGGCGCATGCAGCCATGCTGTGCGCTTTCTACCCACAGCTGTACGAGCTGGCACCACTTGGCGGCGGCAGCGCCGGCGCGGGCGCCTTGCTGAGGGCCCTCCCCACACCAGCAGCGGCTGCTGGTGCAGCCCTATCCTTAGATTCCTGTTTCCCTTCGCTGCGGGGACTGCTTGGCAGCCTGCTGTGGCTGCTGTGGCACAGCCAGGCTGCCATCATGCTCCTCAACGGCGCCGCTTGGCCGCTTGTCACCACGCTGCGCTACTTTCTTCACGGTCAGCTGCTCATTCTGATGCTGCAGCTCAAGTGCAACCCCCAGCACTGCACGCGCCACACCCAGCTGCAGGCGGCAGTGGCGGCGGTGCACTACCAACTGGTGCAGCCGGTCCTGGTTGTACTGCGCCGCATGCTGCTAGAACTTTCCAGCCTGCTGCCCGCCCCAATGGCAGCTGTGCTGCCAGCCATTGGAACACCTGCAGCTGCTGCCACAGCCGCATGCAGTCCCCAGGATGCAGTTGTGCAGCTCTGCTGCTCCTACCTGCCCATCCTTCAGCTGGTGGTGGGAGTTGTACTGCCAACCGTGCTGGTGTACCGCTGGGAGGCGGTACAGCGCCGCAGCTTCCTGGCGGCACTAGGCTTCCAGCCCGAGCATGTACTGCTGCGCTTCGAGGTGGGCGTGGCGCTGCTGGTGTTGCTGCTGCATCTGGATGCATTCCACGTTCTGTTCAAGCATTTGTGAATTTCCTAGCCTTGCTCTCGCCAGGCGATTTAGGAGGTTTCTCTGGCAGGCCAGATAGAGGGCACTCAATGCTGCTTGCACAACCGCTCCAGCCTGCAGACAGCCACCGCGTGTGTGTTGGACACAACCTTAGACACAAACTTAGACGGTGTCTCTTGTCTGCCACCTGTCATCTCCCTTGCCTTTGCTGCACCCATGTCTGGCGTTAGCCATTCACCCGGTGTGCTTTCTAAAAATTTCCAACACACTGGCCTCCCACTTACATCCCTCCGCCTTGTGGGGCGGAGCTCCACTCCAAGTTACTTCACCATCTTTCTTCCCTGTTTGCTGGTGCCAGCATGGCGCCTCTGCCC